>JANTPZ010012389.1:0-14142 GCA_025593235.1 Vachellia pachyceras | reverse complement strand
TGCATCGATCCTTAACTTGTGGTGGTTTCTATAGGGAGTGCAAAATCACATTGCACACTGGGAGGGCAAGATGGTCCGTTACACCAATACATATATGTAAATTTATGAAGAGAAAATAATTAAAGAGAATGACGCGTACGACACGACGTTAAATTAGTGCCATCTGTAGTCACGTTGGTATCCTTTGGAATGACATTTTCCGACATTGAGGAATCAGACACCGGTCTGTTTGTGCAATTTAAGAGATCCGAAAAACATACCATGTTGAGATTTAAATCGTTGCATCTGCAACTATGCAACGACTTATTCATTCGTTACAAGTATGTGTGTGTATATGACTTTGTTTAGAAGTTCGGTGCAGAATAGCTTTAAAGTAGGTTTTGGAGAATAGATTTTGTGAGAATAACTTTTACAGATTCCGAGGTAAAAAGTAAATAGGAAAAATGAAAGAGAAAGAAATAAAAAAGAGAAAATTTATTACAATAGAGTATGATTTGACAAAAAAATAACTTTTTCAAAACTTATATTTCAAACCTAGATTTTGTTGCAAAATCTAGATTTTGAAAAAAATGTCAGCATTTTGATAAAACATATGTTATGAAAGGGCTCTCAAACGAGTCCAATAACCTTTATTATTCATTCGTTACAAGTGCATGTATATATACCCCTAATTCTTTTTATTTTAATTGTTTTTTGGGACTTGAGATTTAATTTGTAGTATTATTCATCCTGTAGGTTTGGTGTGGTTCTCGTGTGTTACATTCTTTGGCACGCCATCTCCTTCTCTTTATTCGTAAGTTACGTGAGTGCTTAATCAATTTGTCCATGCATCTGTGCCACTTGTGCCAGGTAAAATCCTTTTAGCTTTAATTATTGCTTGTCCAGAGACTTTATAGCGAAACGTGTCTATTTTATTTGATATTAAAAAAAACAGGAAGGTGTTTATTTTAATACCATACTCTCCAGAGTTATTTTTTTAAAATCTTTGCTCCTCTTTAATTGTAACAAATCGACATGGTTAGAATTTCTATCTTTGGGTCTGCAAATATTCTGGTATCAGCAAAAGCGCTCATCAAAGTTCTCTCTAATTCAACTTTGTAACTTTGAAGATTTCTAAATTGTGAAGGAAAGGTGGTGGAGTACTCAATTAGCTACGGATAATTTGTAAAGAAGAGATAAAGAAACAGAAAGAATTGCCCAACATGTAACTTCTACATATCCATGAACGTCGTCACTTTAGAATGAATCTTTCTCCACAAGTAGGAATTAGAAGCTGCTCCGTCTGCATCACCCTCTCTCTCTTTCTTCTCTGCATCTGCCACTGGCGAGACGTAAAATGCTTTCCGCTTTTAATGATTCTTGTGAGATCGCATGAACAAGAAAGGTATCTAGCTACTGTTTATACTATAAAAGAGATAAGATGGATTTAATTTACGGCTCTTTTGCTACACTTGAGTTTCTTTATTTCTTTCAACCTTCATTCTAGTTAACGCTGTCCCCACCTACTAATCTTTTTCAGTTCTGAAGCTAACCAAGTAATCTGGTATTCATTCTTTTTGATAATGTGTTGTGAAAGGGCAGAGTTTTTGGTATAAAATGGCCCAACCCTGAATGGGGATCCAAGAAAGTGGTGAACGTATATTACTGCGGTCATCATAATTATCCATCACTATTGTCAAATTTGAACAAATGGATCGTATCTAGAATACAAGTGCTGGAGATGAATATGCATTGTACCAGTCCACATTCAAAGGTGAGTGGAAACGGGTGGAGGAGTTATACGAAACAAATCCAGAGGTTCAGGTTAGAATGATCACGAGCTCAATGGACACCGCACTGCATATGGCCATTAATGATGACAGAGAAGAGGTTGTGGAAAAGCTGGTTGGATCAATTGTCAACAAAAACAACCAAAAAGCTCTTAAAATGAAGAACAGCAGAGACGAAACCCCTCTGCATCTAGCGGCCACCAGAAAGTCGATGACCATGTGCAAGAGTATAGTAAATGCAGTACGAGACACGGACCTGCAGGATTTGCTGAGTATCACTAACAAATTGGGCGAGACGCCCATCTTCACGGCGGCTCTTTACAACCGGAAACCTGCCTTCATCTTTCTCCACAGTGCTGCAGAAAAAGCATACCCACAAGACCCAGAAAAACCATATCAATTCCTTAGAAGAACCGACGGTTCTGGAAATACTGCCCTTCACTCTGTCATTAGGAGAGAGCATTTTGGTGAGCATCCATCGATCACTCATCTCTAGCTAGTACGTTTCTTTGATGATATATTAATCTGATTATTTGTGTTGTATTGTTAACATACACACACACCTGCAGATTTGGCATTCCACATGATCAAAATGTACCCAGAACTGATGAGCAAATTCAATAAGAAGGGAATGACTCCTCTTCATGTCCTTGCCAGCAAACCTTCTGCCTTCAGAAGTAGCCTGAGACTCTCCTGGTGGAAGCAAATCATATACTACTGTAAGCATACCACTAACACCGATTCATATAATCTTTGTAATTAAAGCACCGTATGTATAGCTAGTATTCTTTCTGGGAGAAAAAATAACATAAAATTAATTGGCAGCTTTGACCTTATGTATTGGTAATTAATAACTTGAGCCTTTCCGCAAATAATTGTTGTTTTTTGGAGGAAAGGTGTCCGTGTCGATCCGCTGAAATATGATCTGCATTGTACTTTATTAACTTCCACAAAATCAGCTGATAAGGCAACGGAACCCAAGTGCCCGGCCCCTGGTAACTACCTAACATGTTGGTAGTTCCTCTGGGGTTGCTACTTTGGTGATTCCAAGTCAATGCAACAGCTCCAGATTTCTCTTAATTAGTAATTAAGTTTTCGTGTCATGTGCTTTCCTTTTCAAATTAATTATTCCTTTTGTATATAATCACAAACATATATATATATATATATGACAGTTCTCAGGAAAACTAAGGACTATATGTTGGGACCGGCTAAATCATTAGGCAGCCAAGGCGGTAAAAAAGCCAAAAAGAATTCATTAATTAAAAAATTTAATGAATTTTGCTTTGACATCTGATGTAATCATGCATTCTTGATCTGTTGGTGCGCAGGAAAGAAGAAAGAAGGGGATCCAGAGGCTCCAAATGACTCCACTGCTAATAAAAGTATTCCACAGAATTATACTACCTGTTATGAGCTTATGGTCTCTGTTTGCCTAACTTTGTCTCACTTCTCGGGATTTGGTAAATATATATGCACACTCCCTTTTCATTTGTTTTACTCATACGTTCGTTGAAGTTAAACTCATATAACGGCACTCGTTTTGTATGAATTTAATTACTTGACAGACAAGATAGTCAACAAAATAAGGGAAGAGAAAGAAAAGCACGAATTGAGTGTTCTGATATTGAAGTTTCTCCTGAAAGAGCATAATAAAGCATACATTACTGAAGGAGGAAACCCAGGAGACACAAGAATCGGATCGGAGTTTGATCCCATAAGGCAAAATACACCAGCAAAAAATGCTCAACATCAAAAGGGTATATAATATAGTCCACAGTTGAATTTTCTATAATTGATTTTTAGTAATAGTATTGGCGGACGGATAAATTTGAATAGCAGGCAAGGATGGGGGCACCGAGACTCCAAATGAGGTGACAGAAACTTACACACCGTTGTTGGTGGCAGCCCAGAAAGGCGTAATTGAAGTAGTGAACGAAATTCTATCCCAACTACCGGTGACCATCTACGATACCACATCAAAGGGCAAAAATATATTGCAGGTAGCGGTGGAGAACAGGCAACCCATGGTTATTGAGGCAGTTCAGAAACAAGTGAAAAAAGAATTAAAGCTTAATCTTTGGGATTACCTGATTGAATCGATGGATCCTGATGAAAATACTATATTGCACTTGGCAGCAATGTACAAGGAATCCATGTTTCATCCTTGGCATATGCATGGCACTGCCATGCAGATGCAATGGGAAATCAAGTGGTATGAGGTACGTAATTTACTTACTAAACAAGCATGGTTACACACACGCATCTTAAATATAAAATTTGAACTGCAGTATGTGAAATTGTTGTCGCCGGACCATTTCCTTTCCCTTACCAACGTGAATGATGAAAATCCGGAACAAATCTTCACTGGAGGCCATAAAACTCTAATCAAAGACGCTGGTGAATGGCTAAAGGAAACGTCTGAATCCTGCTCAGTGGTGGCCGCGCTGGTTGCAGGAGTTTCCTTTGCAACGTCAAGCCAGGTGCCGGGCGGCACCGATAGCGATACTGGAAAACCAACCTTGGAGCGACGGCCGGCGTTTGAACTCTTCGCCATCACTGCACTTATTGCTCTATGCTTCTCTGTCACTGCACTGATCATGTTCCTCTCCATACTCACCTCCAGAAAACTACCCAGAGATTTTAAGAAAAATTTACCGCTCAAGATTCTTCTGGGCTTAAGCTCGCTGTTTGTATCCATTGCCTCAATGCTTATATCTTTTTGCGCGGCTCATTTCTTCGTGCTTGAGGACAAATTCAATACGGCAGTGTTCGCTCTGTATACCGCCACTTGTCTTTCTGTTTCCATCTACGCAATCGTACAGTTTCCACTGTACATGGATCTTTTGAAATCCATTCTTAAAAAGGCTCCCGAGACACTCCGTTCTGGTCATGTCTGATTGTAAATTTTCGCTACGTGTCTTTCTTTCGTTCTTCTTTTCCCCTCCAAATTGGTTTTTGTAATATTTGAACCTACATTTTCTGATCTTCAATAATTGCTGCCGATCGGAAAAGTAGTTGTGTTATTTGTGCTTGTTTGTTTATTAAGGGAGACTATATACCTGGTTGATATGAGCAACCTCAATGTATGCTATTCGTCGTCGTTTTTAAAATTATATGAGAAATCATTTCGGTAATGTTTTATGTAAGAGTTAGATGCCATAATTTGTATCAAAACTTAAATTAGTCTTATTTTGTAAGAAAAATAAAATGTCCTTTTATAACTATCCATCTTATAAATAGAAATTGTCAGGTGGATTGGTAGCATCTTATGAAAATTAATTTTTTAATAAACAGAGATTGTTAGGGATTTGATTACATCTGGACAATGCAAATTTAATTTGAGTGGTCGAGGTTTAATTTTTTAAAATTCTATATTTTTGTGAGACCGCCAAGTTCGAACTGTCAAAGAATAACAATTTCCCACACCTGGTCAGATGATGATCGATGACTCCATACAAGGTTTTTTTTTAATTTTAATTAATTCACACCCATCACTAATTTCGTACAAGTTCGATGCAACAATATATGAATCACCCAATTCTTCTTGGGCATCTGCTGCTGCAGCGCACTCCCTCCCCTCTCCCAATCGGCCGCCAGGGGCTTTTTCCGTTTTGTAATTATTTGGATAAATAAAAATTACTCATTTTTAATTATTTAACTCCCTACATAAAAATTGTTTTAAATAATTTTATTTTAATAATAGTAATAATATCATACTTATTAGATGAAATTTCAGCATTAGGGTTTAAGAGAAATTTTGATTTTAAATATAATGTAAGATGAGGAATTTCAAGTTATAAACAGAGAGCTCAAATAGTAAATTGATGAGTTTAAAAGCAATACACATTTCCTCATTTTACATTGACTCTGTTAGACAGTCTTTAATTGGTAATGATCCAGTTCAATTGCATCTATTTTCATTATTTAGCTTTTGTGAGCCACAATATTCTTTTCTCTGCTTCTCCTTTTCTTCTTTTAATTTTGCGGCCTCTTTAAAACTCATACGTACAATATAACTCATCCTAATTAAGGAGGCTTCAAAGAGACAAAGTGCAGGGACTTGGGCTTGATTCCTACTGCCACTCTCCATTCTTTTTCTCTCTCCGTTTCATTTCACTTTATCTGCTCACTGCTCCGTCTCACACTTCATGGCTTTTTTTAGTGAAAATTTTTTTTTTTCATTCTGATTCCCACCTCCAAATTAAAACTCAGGTGGACATTCAACTACTGCATCGATCCTTAACTTGTGGTGGTTTCCATAAAGAGTGCAAAATCACATGGCATATTGGGAAGGCAAGATGGTCCGTTACGTTACACACCAATACATACATGTAATTTATAAAGAGAAAATAATTGATAACACGACTTTAAAATAGTGTCATCTATAGCCATATTGGTATCCTTTGGAATGGAATTTTCCGACATGTAAACACTGGTCTGTTTGTGCAATTTAAGAGATCTGTAAAACATACCACGTTGAGATTTAAATCATCGTATATGCAACGACTTATTCATTCGTTACAATGGGGTGTGTGTGTGCGCCCCTTATTATTCATTCTTTACAAATATGTGTATACACACCCCTCATCTTTTTATTTTGATTGTTTTTTGGGACTTGAGATTTGTATACATTAATCATCTTGTAGGTTTCGTGTGTTACATTCTTTGGATGCCATCTCCTTCTCTTCTTCACTCCATCTTTATTCATAAGTTACGTGACTACTTGATTAATTTGTCCATGCATCTGTGCCACTTGTGCCGGGTAAAATCCTTTTAGCTTTAATTATTCCTTGTCCGGAGACTTTGTATGCGAAAGGTGTCTATTTATTTTATATATAAAAAAGGAAGGTGTCTATTTTAATACCATATATACTCTCTCCAGAGGCTTTTTTCCCCAGTCTTTGCTCCTCTTTAATTGTAACAAATCGGCATGGTAAGAATTTCTATTTTTGGGTCTGCAAATATTGTGGTCTCACCAAAAGCGCTCACCAAAGTTCTCTCTAATTCAATTTTGTAGCTTTGAAGATCTCTAAATTGTGAAGGAAAGGTGGTGGAGTCCTCAATTAGCTACAGATAATTTGTAAAGAAGAGAGAAAGAAACAGAAAGAATCACCCAACATGTAACTTCTGCATATCCATGAACGTCCTCACTTTAGAATGAATCTTTCTCCACAAGTAGGAATTAGAAGCTGCTCCGCTTGCATCATCCTCTCTCTTTCTTCTCCGCGCCTGCCACTGGCGAGACGTAAAATGCTTTCTGCATTTAATGATTCTTGTCAGATTGCATGAACAAGAAAGGTATCTAGCTACTGTTTATACTACAAAAGAGATAAGATGGATTTAATTTACGGCTCTTTTGCTACACTTTAGTTTCTTTATTTCTTTCAACGTTCATTCTAATTAACGCTGTCCCCACCTACTAATCTTTTTCAGTTCTGAAGCTAACCAAGTAATCTGATATTCATTCTTATTGTTAATGGATCGTATGGATGATAAACACCTGGAAACCTGCCTTCATCTTTCTCCACCGTGCTGCAGAATAAGCATACCCACAAGAACCCGAAAAACCATATCAATTCCTTAGAAGAACCGACGGTTCTGGAGATACTGCCCTTCACTCTGTCATTACGAGAGAGCATTTTGGTGAGCATCCATCGATCACTCATCTCTAGCTAGTACGTTTCTTTGATGATATATTAATCTGATTTTTTGTGTTGTATTGTTAACATACATACACCTGCAGATTTGGCATTCCTCGTGATCGAAATGTACCCAGATCTAATTGGCAAATCCAATGTGAAGGGAATAACTCCCCTTCATGTCCTTGCCAGTAACCCTTCTGCCTTCAGAAGTGGCCTGAGCCTCTCCTGGTGGAAGCAAATCATATACTGCTGTAAGCATACCACTTACACCGATTAATATAATCTTTGTAATTAAAGCACAGTATGTATAGCTATTATTCTTTTCAGGAGAAAAAATAAAAAAATCAATTGGCAGCTTTGGCCGTATGTATTGCTAATTAATAACTTGAGCCTTTCTGCAAAATAATTTTTGCTTTTTGGAGGAAAGTCCGTGTGGATCTGTTGAAATATGATCCGCATTGTACTTTAATAACTTCCACAAAAGCAGCTGATAAGGCAGAGGATCCCAAGTGCCTGGCCCCTGATAACTACCTAACATGTTGTCAGTTCCTCTGGGGTTGCTACTCTGGTAATTCCTATTCAATGCAACAGCTCCAGATTTCTTTTAATTAGTAATTAAGTTTTCAAATCATGTGCTTTCGTTTTCAAATTAATTATCCCTTTTATATATAATCACAAACATATATGTGACGGTTCTCGTGAAAACTAAGAACTGTATGCGGGGACCAGCCAAATCATTAGGCAACCAAAAAGAATTTATTAATAAAAGATTTAATGAATTTTTCTTTGACATATGATGTTACGATGCATTCTTGATCTGTTGGTCCGCAGGAAAGAAGAAATGAGTGGATCCAGAGGCCCCAAATAACTCCTATACTAATAAAAGTATTCCACAGAATTATACTACCTGCTATGACCTTATGATATCTGTCTATCTAACTTTGTTTCGCTTCTCGGGTTTTGGTAAATATATATGCACACCCCATTTTCATTTCTTTCACTCATGTGTTCGTCGAAGTTAAACTCATCTAACGGCACTTGTTTTGTATGAATTTAATTACTTGACAGGGAATATAGTCAACAAAATAAGGGAAGAGAAAGAAAAGCATGAATTGAGTGCCAAGTTATTGAAGATGCTCAGGTAAAAGCATCATCCAGCATACTTTACTGAAAGAGGTGACCCACGAATCAGACGGATGCTTGATCCCAGACACATATTGAATGGTATATGTATATATATAGTCCATAGTTGAATTTTCTATAATTGATTTTTAGTAATAGTATTGGTGGACGGATAAATTTGAATAACAGGCAAGGATGGGGACACAAAGACTCCACGTGATGGAACAGAAACTTGCACACCTTTGTTGGCGGCTGCCCAGAAAGGCGTAATTGAAGTAGTGAATGGAATTCTAACCCAATCACCGCTGTCCATCTACGATACCACATCAAACGGCAAAAATATATTGCAGGTAGCAGTGGAGAATAGGCAGCCCAGGGTTATTGGGGCAGTTCGGAAACAAGTAAACAAAGAAATAAATCTTAATCTTTGGGTTGACCTGATTGAATCGGTGGATGCTGATGAAAATACTATATTGCACTTAGCAGCAAAGTACGGTTCGAATAGTCAGGGCAGCACTAGTGCCTTACTGATGCAACATGAAATCAAGTGGTACGAGGTAAGTATGTAGATATTATATTTATTTATCCTTGAGAGTATTTAAATTTAACTTCTCTGACGATCGAATTTGAGTTGCAGTATGTGAAATCGTTTTCGCCAAACCACTTTACAGTCCTTAAAAACAGTGATTCGGAAACTCCGGAACAAATCTTCTTTAGACATCATCAAGACCTTCTCCATATGAGTGATCACTGGCTTAGTCGTACGTCTGAATCTTGCTCAGTGGTGGCTGCGCTGGTTGCCGGAGTTTCCTTTGCAGCATCATGCACTGTCCCAGGTGGCAACGATGACAGGAGTGGCAAACCAACCTTAGAAGGACAACTTGAGTTCGATATTTTTGCTATCGCTGAGCTAATTGCTCTCTGCTTCTCAGTCACCGCGCTGATCATATTCCTTTCCATACTCACCTCTCCTAAATACCCCACTGATTTTACGAAGAAATTGCCGGTGAAGCTTTTTCTGGCCTTGAGCTCACTGTTTGTGTCCATTATCTCAATGTTCGTTGTCTCTTTCTGCGCCGCGCATTTCTTTGTGCTTGATGTCACGGTCTTCTTTAGAGAACCCTAGATTTATCTAGAGTTCTCTTGTAGTGATCCGAGACGATCTACAAACACGTGGAAAAACAATGTGTCAAGCTTCTTGAGGTTGTTGGCCACGTGGGATTAGCAAGACCAATTCAAACAAGATGCTCCTGAACGTTGGAGCTGTTGAGAGATATGTGGTGATCTGCGAAGCTCGTGGGATTGATAAGACCAAGCAAGGAAGAAAAGCTGAACGTGGAAATCGTTGAGAGAAACGTGGGCTCATGCGAATGCTGTTAGGATTTATTTATTATTATTGTTATTTTTCAATTATAAATAATACCCATCATGTACGTGTAAGACAGATTGGGACTCTGGAAATAAAAGCTTCAGTTTTTTTTCATTCTTGCGAAATCTGCATCTCGCGCCAGTTTTTCCTTCTGTTCCGTTTCCGACCTATACTCAGATCAAGTTTGGTATCAGAGTGGCGTTCCTTCCTGTGAATGGTGAAGACCCTGTTAGTGTAAAATTATAATTAGCCTAATATATAATTAGCTTAGTGTACAGTTGTACAGGGGTCACATGTAATTCACCACTTGTGCATGCGTATGGTCCATACTGCCAAGTCACCAATTCTGTTATGTAGCTGAACCATTCTGTTATGAACTCTCAGTATGTATATATATGAGAAGAAGGCGTGAGGCATTCTTGTCTCAGTTGATTCCAATTCTCTGTTAGTGCATTTTATCTTTCTTGGTATCAGAGCTCAGGGAGAGCCTTTCCTTGTTTTCATCATGTCTTCCTCATCACGATCCTCCGACGAAGTCTCATCTGTTCCTATTCCCAAATCTTACACCCTATTTAGTTCTTCAAGTCAAACAACGTCCATCAAGCTGGATAGGACCAATTTTCTAGTATGGGAATCTGTAGTGCTGCCACTGATCGAAGGAAATCGGCTTCAGTCACACATCAATGGACTCTCAGAAGCTCCATGCATGACTCATTGTGTTCCAGGAACCAAAGAGGTGGTTTCGAATCCTGATTTTGAGGAATGGTTTGCTGTTGATAGGATGTTGGTTGGATGGCTTCGTAATACCATGTCACAAGAAGTTGGCGCTCAGTTGCTTCACTGTCGCACAGCGAAGGATCTCTGGCACGAAGCTCGTCTTCTCACCTGTGCTGTCTCCAAGTCTCGAGTTATGATCTATAAGTCTGAGCTTCATCAGACTCGCAAAAATGACATGAAGATGGTCGATTATCTCACTCGTATGAAGAATCTCTTTGACCAACTAGCCCTTGCTGGTGCACCGATCTCGATTGATGAACTTATTCTTCACACACTCAACGAGTTGGATGCTGAATACAACGCCGTGGTGGTAAAACTCGTAGATCAAACTGGTCTCACCTGGATCGAGGCTCAATCAGCCTTACTTGCGTTTGAGAGTCGCATTGAACAACTTAACCAATTTGCTACTCTGACTATTCAGCCCTCAGCTAATCTTGCTTCTCGTGGTGGTCGTTCTGATGGATTATTTGGTCGCTCCAACAACAGTCGTGGAGGATGGAGAAGTGGCAGATTCACCACGAGACACAATCGAGGTCGTGGGCGGACGTTCAGTGCTGGGCGTAATAATGCTGGTGATCGACCATATTGTGATCTGTGCGAACGATCTGGCCATCGTGTTTCTAACTGCTACAGGCGCTTTGATAAATCGTTTCGTCCACCCACTCACCAGTTAGCTAAAGCCCAGGCGTACTATGCGCACGGCAACACTCTAGATGATAGTGACTGGTACATGGACAGCGGTGCGAATCATCACATCACTGCTGATCCCTCACAGCTGGAGAAGGTGACTCCAGTAGGTAAGTCACACCTCATTACTTGCACAGGTGCCAAATCTTCAATCTCTGGCATTGGCAATACCTCTCTATCTGTTTCTGATTCTCATCTTCGGCTTAATAATGTCCTCGTTGTGCCTCAGGCTGCTAAGAATCTCCTTAGTGTTCACAAATTAGTAGAGGATAATGATGTCCTTGTTTCGTTCTCTAACTCTGGCTGTGTTGTGAAGGACAAGGCTACAGGAAAGGTGCTACTGAAGGGGCTTCCAAGGCAGGGACTCTACCCGATGAATGATCCTCAACACCCTACGGCAACAGCTTTCATGGCAGCAATTTCAAAAAATGACGAAGACTTTTTAGCATGGCATTATAAACTAGGCCATCCTAGTAATAGGATACTAAAGCAAGTTTTACTTAAATGTAATTTGAACGTTAAAATGAATGAACAATTTGTATGTGAAGCTTGCCAATGTGGTAAATCAAAGAAGCTGCCATTTCAAATTTCTCAGTCGCGTGCCTCTGTTCCATTTGAAATAGTTCACACTGATGTATGGGGTCCTTCCCCAATTCAATCAACGAATGGTTATCGTTTTTATGTACACTTCGTTGATGATTTCAGTAGGTTTACATGGCTATATCCTTTGAAGCATAAGAGTGAAGTCATTGTTGCCTTCAAGCATTTTTCTGCCATGGTTGAGAATCAATTTCAAACTAAAATTAAGGCAATCCAATGTGACAATGGAGCGGAATATCGTCCTATTGGAACCATTGCAGCAGCCTCTGGTATTTGCATGCGCTACACATGCCCTTATACCTCAGCACAGAACGGACGAGCAGAGCGAAAGCATCGACACATCGTTGAAGTTGGTCTCACTCTGCTTTCTCAAGCAAACATGCCACTCAAATACTGGACAGAAGCATTCCAAATGGCTGTGTTTTTAATTAATCGTCTCCCCACTCCGGTTTTACAGGGTGACTCTCCTCTGTTTTGTTTGTTCAAGACAGAGCCCGACTACCAGTCGTTGAAGCCGTTCGGTTGTGCCTGTTATCCATACTTAAAACCTTACAACACCCATAAATTGAACTTTCACAGCCAGAAATGTGTGTTTCTTGGACCAGCGTCACAACAGAAAGGTTACAAGTGTTTGAGCATGACAGGTCGTATCTATACCTCTCGTCATGTTATCTTTGATGGTTCCTGTTTTCCCTTTGCTGCAGGCTCTTTTCATCAACGAACACCCTCTGGAGCTGCTGATAGTAGCGTCTCGATGCCTCTTGATATTGTTGCGGGTGTGCGACAATCTGTCTCTGCAGGCCTACCAGTGCCAATTGGGTCTAAGCTGGTTCTCTCACAGCCACTATCTTCTTCGACCACTCCTTCGCATATCAGTGCAGGTCCCAGCGAGGGTCATGAGCATGAGTCACTAACACCTCAGTCACGTGCTCAACCTGAAGTGAGTGCCACTGTGTCCTGTGACTCAACTTCGGATCCTCCAACGGGTAATGTCCATCACATGGTGACCCGAGCGAAGTCGGGCATTGTTAAACCCAAATACCCATTTGTGGGGCTTCTTTCTACCGAGACGTCTAGGGTTCTATCTCACGCCTCTGAACCTTTCTCACCAAGAGCAGCACTCAAGCTTCCTCAGTGGAAAGCTGCAATGCAGGATGAATTTAAGGCCCTCCAGCGTAATCGTACTTGGCGCCTCGTTCCCTTCCATGGTTAGAAGTTGGTTGATTGTCGCTGGATTTTCAAAACAAAATTCAATACAGATGGGTCTATCCTTAAACACAAAGCGAGATTGGTGATGAAAGGGTTTCAACAAGCTGCCGGCATCGACTATGGGGAAACGTTTAGCCCGGTAATCAAACCTACTACCATTCGCCTCATTCTAACCTTTGATGTTTCATTTCGATGGGAAATACGGCAGCTGGATATCAACAATGCGTTCCTTAATGGATTCTTGAAGGAAGATGTTTTTATGCGCCAACCGGAAGGTTTCTCAGATCCTCACAAACCTACGCATGTGTGTAAACTCGTCAAGGCGATCTATGGACTCAAACAAGCACCCCGTGCCTGGTTTGAACGACTGAGGAATGTTCTACTTCAGTGGGGTTCTCACAATGCACGCAGCGACATCTCTCTGTTCTTCTTGAGGCAGCACAATCGTCTGGTATTTATCCTCATCTATGTAGATGATATCTTGATCACTGGCAATGACTCACGTTTTGTTCGTTCATTTATTTTGCGTCTGCATAAAGAATTTGCTCTTAAAGACCTAGGACCCCTGCACTATTTCCTTGGCCTGGAAATCCATAGAGACTCGTCTGGACTCTACATTAGCCAGAGTAAATATATCCTGGATTTGTTGCAACGGTTTAATATGTCACAGTGCGCCCCTGTTCCTACACCTATGGTCACAGGCCGATATTTTTCTGCCAATGAGGGAATTCTCCTGTCTGATCCTTCGCTTTATCGTAGAGCCATTGGCTCTCTACAATATTTAACAACATCCAGACCCGATATAGCCTTCTCTGTGAACAAGTTAAGCCAGTCCCACAGACGTTCACTTCCAAGGTGTCAAATGAATATTTCGTTACCTTAAGGGCACATCACACCTTGGATTACACATCAAACCTTTTGCATCCCTTCACCTCACTGCCTTTACAGATGCAGATTGGGCCAC
>JANTPZ010012388.1:0-32601 GCA_025593235.1 Vachellia pachyceras | reverse complement strand
TCTGGCATCAGATTCAAATCACAGAAGAACCAACAACGACATACCTTGAATTACACGTGCCCATTCATCCTTGAACAAAAACCCAGACGACCTCAGAATCTGTCTACAAGAGTCCAATATCTTCTCGCTCACCTCAACAATCAAAGTCTCCAACTCCTGTGTGGCTATCAGCTGAACCTTAGTCCTTCCCCACTCCTTCTTCGGGACTTGCTGCTTAGCAAACTCGACTAACTGGACAATGAAGGTTCCGGCCCCACCGGGGTCCCCAGAAAAACCCATCAATCCAACCCCAATCTTCATCGAGCTCGACCCAGCCTCGTCAAGGAAGGGAATCCGGCCCTCCCCGAGAAACTGGAAGACGTTGATTTTGGAATAAGAGGAACCAGCATTGATAACAAGGCCGAAGAATGTAGACTTGGGCTCAGCAAATTTGGAAGAGGTGTGGATTTTTTGAGCGGTGGTGAAGAGGTAAAACAAGAAGGGGACGGTGCAGAGAGAAGAGACAAGGACGAGCCGTTTGGTTGATTGCCTGTTAGAATTTGGTTGAACGTTCGGATGCGGGGGAGAAGAATAGAGTGAGATCATGAGAGGGTGAAGTTGGGTTCGGTGCGGCGGAATGTAGGCACTCGAAGAAGACGCCGACGACGACGACCTCGACTGCAGATTTTTCTGTAAGTCCATGCCCGATCGAAGAATGCCTGTTTTTGGATTTTGAGAAAGCTTTCATTCACGTTGCAAGGTTTTGCAGTTCGGCGAGGTGGAGTGTGCGCGTCTGTGCGAAGGGAAGACGATGTAGTCACTGGCTTCTGGTTCTGGTGGCAGATTCAGACGCTGAGGTGAGGACCGTGATCGTAAGGAAAATTACAACAAGAGACCCAGATTCTATAGTATGCGCATAAAAACTTTTTAAAGTAATTAAAATATATCAAATCACGTCAGCTCCTCTTGATAAGCTTTGTGAGCAGAAGCTTTTCAAGCCAGTTCACAGAGGAAAACTCCAGGATTAAGCCAGCCTGCAACAAAGAATAAATGTCAAAAATTGGAAAAGGGGACTTCTTAAGGAGGCAAAAAATATCAATGATCCAAAACATTGATACGGATATTAAAGTGGTCGTTAATCAAATTTAAAATTTTCATCTAAATCCCCATCAAATGATAATTTAACATCATTTTCATTTTCCCTCTTCTCTAACTCCCTCTGTCTTCATCTCTCTCCCGCTCGTGATCTCCATCTCCGTCGTTATAATGAGTTATTATTCTGGTGAAAAGACCCCTCACTTCATTAGCTATTGCACCCTCTTAGAAATCGTGCTTTCTAACTAATATTAATATATCAATATGTATATAGTAATTCCTTTTAAAAATTGTGTTGATGATTGTGGCAAATGGCATTTGGATCCATTTGGAAAAAATAATGTTACATAAGAACCATTGGTGGGTCATTTTTCCCTTCAAGAGCTTTGCAGCAACGGTTCATTCAAATAATCTAGCAGGTCAGTCCAAAAACTCTTTGCCATGGCCATCTGGACAGCTCTTGGTTCATTTATCATATTCCATGCCAACCAATCCAGTAAATTACCACTAAAATAACCCTGTACATATAGAGGGTTAATCAAAGCTAACCACCTTTTTCTATCGAATACTAAATGTGGACACCTCTGTTAGTGAGGATTCAAACATAATTCGATACCCAATAACCTTCCATTGGATCCGATCTCTCATAATTAATTACTAACAAGTAATAATGAACACTAAAAGTTGCCCCTTTCTAGGCCGGCCTCATGCTGGGAGCTAGCTATTAATAGAGATGGAAATTTAAGCTAAGCTTGTTGAGTTGATCTACAATCTCTACTTTGAAAAAAAAAAAAAAAGTCCTGCAGTGCTAAAGAAATGGGCTTAGACTTGGCCCATCTGGATTAGGCCCAACATGCTTCTAATCTCTTAATTTTGAAGTTTTAAAATTAAAATATCAGTTCATTTCATTCTCACTTATCTTCAAGTTATCTTTATACAATTAATAACTATCAGCTGTTAATATAATATAATATAATTTGGATGTTAATTTTATTATTTGGCGCAGATGATGGAAATAATATCAGAGATCAATTGAAAAGTTGACGTACTGTCAAAGCAAGATTCAAATATCATTATGGATGGATGATCAATTTCATATCGTGGGCTTATTTGTGTCAATCCCACAATTTATTCAAACGTGTGAGTCGTGACTAAAGATTTGTCTCTTGAATGTGTGTTTCATTTTTCCAAATTTAATCACGTCATGCTTTGAACTTTGAAGAGTCGAGTTTAGACATATTAGGAATTTGCCCTGAGAAACTTTGGTCAATTATTTGAAAGGTAAAAAGGATAAAAGTTGGGAAAATCAAACTACGAATTTTTATAATTCATCTCCACTTTTGGAATCAGGCTTTCATAATCCATTTTATTTAATTTGGATCCTTAGTAACTGTACTCATAATTTTTACTTATAATTTTTTTGTTGACAAAAATGCAGGGGTGTTAGAACGGTAATAATAAACGAAACAGATGAAGTTCATAAGAATCATGCAAATTAAAATGAACGGTTTTGACGTTCAAAGATGAGTGGTTATAAGGGATAAAATTATCAGGGTCTAATTCAAATAAGATAAACTGAAAGAATCAGATTTAAAATTGAGATAAATATGGAGATTAATTTTCTCCCAACAAGAAAATGTCAAGGCATCAAAGAACGAGGAGTCATCAAGGTAGTTCCAAGGATGGAGATAATGGCCCGTTTGAGAACGCGTTAGAGAAGTGATTTTACGTAAGTTGAGGTAAATGTATGCAGAAAATTATTTTATTTTATGGAAAAACACTATTAAACGGACTTTTAGACTCCTCAGAAATGTTATCAAACAAGATCAATAGAGTGTACCCCATGGCCGAGAGCATTTCATTTAAGTTGGGCTAACTTCCAACCCATTGTCTCCTACTTGTCTAACACTAATAAGGGCTTGTTTGGATCTCATTTCAGAATAACTTTTACAGATTTCGAGGCAAAACATAGGTTTTTGAGAATAGATTTTGGAAAATAGCTTTTACAGATTACGAGACAAAACCTAGTTTTGGAAAAGTGATTTATGTTTGAAAAGTTATTAACTTTTACGGATTCCGAGGTAAAAAGTAGGTAGGGAAGAGGAGAAAGAAAGAATGAAAAGTAGGAAAGAGAAATAAAGAAAAAGTAGGAAAGAGAAAAGAGAAAGAAGGAAAAAAGTAGGAAAGAGAAAAACTAGATTTCAAACCAAAGTTTTGTAACCAAAATAGTTTTTCAGAACAATTTTTGTACTTGAACAAAACATATGTTAGGTTTTAAACCAAATCTAGATTTCAGGAAGTGATGGCAAACAAACTCTAAACTAAGGTGCTAAGTTAGGATCTATCCAATTTGAGCTTTATTTATATTAGTTTTCTACTTGAATTTCCAGAGTCTTAAAGTCAATTTTAGCCTATACATGACTCTTTTGTGCTTAATTCGAGATTAGGAGTTTTTGATTTGGATTAATGTGATTTTGGGTACATATGCCATGAATAATGATGTGATTGTGCTTAAATTGCATCATGAGCAAATGATACTGCCAATGTTTGCTGTTTCATTTCAGGAACTTTGTACAAAAGGCAAGGGGAAGCAGCTCTGGAGAATTTCACCACGGCTAAAGTTCAATCAGCAGACATGAACTCTTGGGAGAGGTTCGCCGCGGCGAATATCGCACATCAGCACCAAAATTTCACTCCAGATGAAAAATAACCCGACCCAGCTTTAGAGATATGACCCAGAGCGGTTTTATCATGCCATTTAGGGTATGATCGAGAGGAGGCTGGAAGAGAGGGCTGAAGAGGAGAGAAGGAGAGCAAGAGAACACACCATATTCCATTTTTCTTCACCTTCCACACACACTAAACCCTACTTTCTCCCTTTCATCACCATCCACCCATTTATCATGCCTCAATCATCCATACAGATCTTGTTTCCATCACCCATGAGGAGCTGAGCATCTCTATCCTCTTGAAGATGAAGTGAGCCAGAATTCGAAGTGCCGAAAAGGGAGTATTTGCTTTCAATCTGTATTTACATTGTAGATTACTAGGATTCCGAGTTGAACTTTGTAATTTGTGTGTAAATGCTTGGTCTCGGTTGAGCCAAACTTGAATTATTGTGTATTGAGTTGTTTTGCGATTGACAAAGTAGAATGGAGTTCATTTTCCTTATTCAATGAAATTTCGTTGTTCTCTTCTATCCTCTTAGTTGTGCTTGGTTTTAGAGTCAACAATGTATGGAGTTGATTTTGTCACTTTGCGATTTCCATACACACAATAAGTGTTTTTAAATGATTTCATGGAATAGAGTTCATTTCATATATTTCTGACCTAGCGAGTTGTTGGGGTTTTTGATTACGAAACTTAGTGTGAAAGTCGATGCTTTCCCTAATCCTTTGTGAATTATAATGGCACAATTTGTTTTAAGAGGAAACCATCATCACATACCCTTTTCACATTCAAATCTGCTTTTACTCTCTTTCTTACAAGAAAATACCAAAAGCAATTTTCATTTTGTAATTAATTTAGGTACATATATAGTATAATTTGATCTAGAAATTGATTGCATTTGCATCGCAAGCATAATCACAAGCTAAGAATTATTGGTACGCAATAGTAACTTCTGGAGAGAACGACCTTGGGGTTGTCCCTGTACAATCCTTAGAAATCATAATTAATATTCCTAATCCATTTTCAAGGCCAACCAACGATCTAAGTTTACAATTTGTGGTTTAGTCAAATCACCTCGGTTAGATTTTAAAACCAAACTTAAATTTCAGGAAGTGATGTGCTAAGTTAGGATCTATCCGATAGACAGAATATTGCGGCACAATTGAACTTGCCATACGTTACACGTAACTAAATTAAACAGGACCCTTTCGCCAAAAAAGAAAAATGAAGAATCAATAATTGATGGATGTAGTAGGCATATATAGTACTACATTATCAAAAAGACTGTTTAACCAAAGAGAGTGATATCATGTTTGGATGGACAGATGGGAGATATGGGTGAGATTGAGGCAGGTAATATGTTGTGACGCATTCACGTAAGTAATTATTATTATGCAGAAGCGATAAGGTAGGTAGGGTGTACGTAAAATGAATGACGCAGCTGAGATGGGTGGTAGGATGAATTTAGATCTGCAGCCGACCACTGCAACTGATAACATTATTACTGCACACTGGTGATGATGAGAGTGGCTGGCTGGCTGGCGTATACAAATTGAACACGATGAACACCAGTTATAAATGATTAATGAATGCTTCATTGTTTGTTTGCCTTGCATGAACAAGCTAGCTTTGATTGTGCTGTCTGGGCCCAGATTTGTTGAAATTTGAGTTCTCTTCATCACCCGAACAAATTCTCTGATCACCTCAACACTACTGCTACCCACGTCCCCCTCAATGTATACAAACCAGTGCCAGTGCATGCATTGAATTGAGAGTCCTTATTATTACTTACACAACGCACAAGTACTGTTAGTTCGGATCACCTACGTACACAAACTTACCTCTCTCCCATTTCTTTTTCCACTGGCTTGGTTGAGTTCCAGTATCTTCCAAATTCATGCAGAATCAGATCTTTTCTCAAAAAAAAAAGTATCTAACCGGCCAACTTGTTCATTATCACCCCTCTTTTGACGTACGGCTTCAGAATACCGATAGGGGTTAACAAAGATACAGTAGTAGTAATAATTGAACGAAACAGTTGGCCGTAATCTTCTTCATTTCGTGTTACATGGCCGTAATCTTCTTCATTTTCATCCATCCAATGAGTTTTTAAACACAAGTTTGGACAAGCTTGAATACTTGCATTTCACTCATCACAATTCATCAACATGCATCAAGCTTAAATATATACTTACAACCAAACAGTTTGTGGGTTAAAGCTGATATCAACATCTTCTTCATTTCGTGTTACGTGGCCGTAATCTTCTTCATTTTTCACCAATTCAATGAGTTTTTAAACACAAGTTTGGGTAAGCTTAGATACTTACATTTCACTCTTCACAATCAAGTTCATCAACATAAAGCTTAAATATATATCTTACAACCAAAAAGTTTGCGGGTTAAAGCTGATTAACATCAAAGTCTCAGTGTTATGTGGCCCTAATCTTCTTCATTTTGATCCATCCAATGAGGTTTTAAACACAAGTTTGGGTCTTAAATACTTGTAATTCACTCTTCACAATCAGGTTCATCAACATCAAGCTTAAATATATACTTACAACCAAACTGTTTGCGGGTTAAAGCTGATCAACACCAACATCTCGTGTTACGTGGCCGTAATCTTCTTCATTTTTCATCCATTCAAATGAGTTTTTAAACACACGTTTCGGCAAGCTTAGATACTTACAATTCACTCTTCACAATCAAAGGATATCTCTAGACTTAAAGGAGTACTCACGTACGTATTTACAAATCAACTATCAACGAAATTCTTACATTAGTAATGATATTCGATTAAACTCATAATTTTATGAGTTACGGGTAACTATCAACAAAATTCTTACATTAGTAATGATATTCAAACTCATAATTTTATGGGTTACGGGTTAACTCCATCATCGGATGAATACTCATTAACTACTATTCTTAAATTAACACAAGCGAAATAAAAGAAAAGGGAAGGAAGGTAGGGTAATTAAATGAGACGTACGGTTGGTGTGGGATAGGATGGGGGGCTTGTTTGGATAGCCCGTTGGAAAAATGGACACAGATTCCGAACTAAATATGTGAGAGAAATTTTATCTCGATAAGTGTAGAAATAGATTTTGGTTGCCCAAACGGGCTAAGCAAAGAAGCCTGATATGTGAATTTTTTTTCCTCTGAGACTACTTGTGGGGTCTGCTGCCTTATGTAAATAGTGTACTAAGAGTAGACTGAGTAGTGATATAATAAATCAGCCTTTGAAAACTTGCATGCCAAACTTGTCCGGATGAAAGTGATATTCACACACATTTTAAAGTTCATCCCTCATAAATTAAGCTTTAGCAGTTGGACCAGGAAATGTATTTAAATCGTGTTTAACCTGAGAGATAATATAATATCTTCTTTTTATATTTATATTTCACAGAAGCAAAAATTTAAATCTCATTAATTTTATCTTAAAATCCAATACTTCTTTGATTTTATACCTTTATATAATAAATTATACATACTTTGCATAATATTAAATAAAAATTATATATTTTTATAAAATGGTAACATAACTCTGTCCATACTAATTTCTTTTATCTATTCAATTCAGACACTCACAATTTTATCAAAGAAATATATAGTGTACTTTCACTCGCTCCAATGTATCAAGTGTTTTAATTAGTTAATGATAATATTTATCAAAAATAAAAAATAATTTGTAATGAATCATAACATTCAAGTTAATTAAAACTACATTTTATTATACAAACTCAAATAAATTTCATACGGGGATCATTTAAGAAGATACAATCAAAAGATGCATAAAATATCATTTGAAAAAAAAAACAAAAATTATTAAACTCCCTCAAATCTCTATTATAAAGCATTTTCAACCACCTCACAATATCTCATGGTTAAAGGAAAATATTTACTCAATAAATTTAATGGTGATTCATTAATAAAATCATGTCAAAATATGTTTTAAAAGTAATTATTTAATATATTTATTTCACAGGCCATGCTAATGACAAATAAAAGTGGTCCATTGAAAGATCTTTATGATTTACTAGATATTTTTTTATTTAGATTAAAATCGAAATTTGCATGTCTTATTAAAAAAATCGAAATTCGCAGATGTAGGGACACGTGGACTTCCTACCGTAGGCGGGACAGCGTGAGATGTTAATTTGGTCATTGCATTTACGATAAAAGATTGCGTGTATGATAGGGATCCCGTGGGAAATAAATGAACAAACCCATGAATAAGACCTTGCGGGTACTATGGACACATGTGTAACATCCAAAACGCTTCCCACATGCAACACCACGTGGGAATGAGTCTTCGCTGTTAAGCCGCAGAAAATACTAAGTGCTCAACATCGTTGCCAAAACGGTACACGTAAGTCGAGACAAAACCATTTTAAAATTTGTAAAAACCATCTCGAAATCCATAAAAACCATCATAAAATCCGTAAAACCATCTCAAAATCTATAAAATGTCTCGAAATCTGTAAACTCATTTCTCCCAACAGAGTTTCCAAACAAGCACTAAGAGGTTACGTATCCATTTAGAAACGTGGTAGAGAAATATTTTCATCTAAGTTAAGAGAAATATGTGAAGGAGATTATCTTATTTTACGAAAAAACATTATTAAATGTGTGTTTAGCTTTTTGAAACACTCTGTCAAACAAGCATCGTATCAAACAAAATCATCCTTGAGAATGGTTTGAGCTAATCAAGTCGTAGGCATGAGGCAACACCTTCCTATAAGAATATATGGTGATAGATCTGACAGAAGATAATAAAATTCGATAAGAGATAAACGACTTCTGATCTCTTAAATTTCTTTGTTCTTCTTGTGTCCTCATTTTTATATATCTTCAAATGAAATGATAATGAAAATATTTGTAGGCATTGAAGAGATGTTTTAAAGTGACGTCTATTGAGGTAATATATTTCTTCAGTTAAAGTCATCAACAAACGCTTCATTGATTGAATCTTATAAATTAATTCATATATAAATCATTATAATTACATTCTTTAATTTATAAAGATACGATTTTTTGATATGTCTCTTCGTTATAAAATATTTTAATAATATTTAAAAAAACTATTGTTTGGCACAGCTATGCACAATATTTCCAATAAATTCAGCGAAATATATATCAACAAGAGACAAGTCTTCCACCATGACACTACTCATAATGTTTTTTTTAAAAAAACTTCTAAATTTGAAATATTTCCAAAATCATAGAGAGAGATTGACCGAACAAAATTGAAAAATGTATTTAAAATTTACTGGATGCAGATGTAACCCAGTGTTTGGACTCTTTCATGCCTTATTAAAGTTATATTGATATATTGATGATGGTTGCCTCCTCTTGTCGTTTTTATTGTCCAAGTACACCTTTCTTTAGAACCATAACTTTAAAAATAGACAAATAGTAATTTACAAACATCTAACCTTAAAATGTTTGTTTGAGAATCCATTGGAAGAAGGGAGTTTACGGATTACAAGATGTTTTTTATCTTAGTTTACGTATACCGTTAAAAAAAAGTTTTTCCAAACATACACTTTAGATTCAGTGCTTCCTTAACCCAAAAAAGAAAGTTTATTTTTCTTTTTGACAAAAATGAAAAAGGCATATATAAAAGGGTGTGCACCCTCATTATAATTTGTCAATCTGTCCGTTTGAAAATATGGTAGAGAAATAATTTTATTTAAATTAAGATAAATATATGAGGGAGATTATCTCATTTTAAAAAAAAATTGTTAAAGATGTGTTTTACTATGGTAACATGCTGGAGCCTCTCTTTCTTATAATTCATGTGACCAAGATTCCGTCTCTCCGTGAGAGCGTGGCCCATCAGAAGCATTATTAGCTCCAAAGTTTAATCAAAAGTTGTCTTTTTCTCCGACAACAATCGTATTCTCTCAGATCCCACCTCATTCATCGAGATTGAAAAAATTGGATCCGCTGGTTTTTGTCATTACTAAGTAGATGTTTTGCAGCATCTTTCTTGTAGTACTCTTCTTTCAATAAGAATATTCAATGAACGAGACAGAGAACGGGAAAAAAAGGGTGAAATTAATGAGAATAATATAAACAAGATTAAATGAGAGAAATTGAACAAGGTCCTGTACATTAAAAATCACATCACAGAAAATCGACTAGATTCTTAGGCGAGTGCGTAATAGTAAATAAGCAAGGACATCGATGAGAAACTCATCGTCCAATTCCATTCACTTGGCTCAAATGAACAAAGCGACGACAAAAGAAAAACCAGCAGACCCACTTAGCTGTCTGGTCCCCCCCCACTAAAGGATGCTAAACACAACAGAAAAAGAGTACAGGAAAAAAAAAAAGGTATAATACAACACATCAAACGACTTCTTAGCTGTGAGAAAAGCTAACGTGCCTCCGATTGCCAGCCAGGGAAAAGCTATCAAAGTTGTGCAGCCAATGAACCAGAGGGGGCCACTCCAAACAGGAACAACTCCCTTCTCCTCCATACAATAAATTGAATTTACATTCACATCGTCAGGCAATCTCACATGGCCACCAACAGGTACAACCTTGCTATTTTTTTCTTTCTTCAAATAAATTCATGTGTACTTTGCTCGATTGCCCTCCTACTTATTATTTTAGGCTTCACAGCCGATGGCCTGGACCCCATTGTTTCTCTATTCAACTTGCCATTTTACACACATCCTTGCTTGATCTATTGTATTTCATATGACTCCTTACAAGTTGACCTGCAGCAATGGCAGACATCAGAGATAGCTCCCCTGCCAAAACTGAACCAGCAACAACGGTGGCCAAGAGTCTAGAGTTTGATCCCGGTGACTCCTCGCTCGCGCCTTTCACACCCAGTAAATTTAAGCAAGCAGACTGAGATGCTAGCTGAGTACCACCTCCAACCGTGCCCACCTGAATGGACAACAAATAGCATAGAGGTCTCAAAAATATGTCAACCAAGTAATCACCAGTACAAATTAAAAGGTAAATTTACAGGATACTCAATCACCTCAATGGAAGGCATGGACACTGAGATATGAAGGTCTTTCCCATCATTGACAGCTTCCATCATGGTTATGCAATGAGAGCTCTCGACATTTTGCGCAGGATCTTGACCAGTGGCTATAAAAATGGCAGAAACAATATTGCTGGCATGAGCATTGTATCCACCAAGAGCACCAGCAACAGCAGAACCAGCAAGATTTTTAAGCATGTTAAGTTCCACTAACGCAGCCACGTTGGTCTTCAATACCTTCTTAATCACCTCTTCTTTAATAATTGCTTCACAAACAACCGACTTTCCCCGCCCCTCAATCCAATTTACAGCAGCAGGTTTCTTGTCCGAACAATAATTCCCTGAAGAATATAGGAAATAAATAACCGTTATGTTTCTATTAGAATAATTTGTACATGCTAAAGCCCTTAATCACATTAACAAAATAACATAAAGTCAAGGATATGTGGTTTTAAAATAAAATAGGGAAAGACACAATGAAAGAAAAGTTACCTGCCAAACATAAATAATACACGTACAAAAAGGCGCACTACAATATATGCAGAGAAGATAATTATGACTATAAGAATGAGGTGGCGGGACTGAGTTGCCGGACTCAAATTTGCAGTCAAGCAGCAAATGAATAATAAAAGGAGATTTAGTGTAAGATCCCATAGAAGAAAGTTATTTATGAAAGGTCCCAAGAATTCTCAATGGCAGCTGCTCCACTTGTCAATGGTGCTTTTTAACTTGTCATTGATAACCTTTTGGAACATTTTCATAAATAACTTCCTTCTATGGGACCTTACAATAAATCTTCCATGAATAAAATAGTTTCAGGGAAAAGAAGAAAAAGAAATAGATTACATACATGTCACTAAATCAACCCGGAAGTAATGGAGATAGGTCAGATTGAACATTAAAATAAATGAAATCAAGGTCATACCAAGTTCAACTACTTCACAATCAAAAAGGGAATACTAAATGTTTGGTCATAGATAAACACAAGACACCTCCAGAATAACACCATAGCATAGCCTAGCACAAATAATTGCTTGAATTGTCAGCTAACTACTACAGCATGATGAGAAAAGCAACAAGACAATAATGTCATGGAAAGAAGTGAACCACTGCAACGACAGATACATGGACGTTATTCAAGAGGGCTAGTCCACAAGACATTTTATATTTGAATAAAGTTGCATCAATGACATCATGCATGTTTGCAGGATCAATCTAGAGGCTCCTAGCAAGTTGCAATAGAAGCGAGAAGAGGAAAATTGATTACCAGAGATGCCGATAACATCCATATCCGGGAAATCCTTTTGAAGGAAATCAAGAACATTCTGAACGCCTTTGGAGACCATGTTCATCCCCATGGCATCACCAGTGCTACAGCTGAATCTCATGTAAAGGTTCTTTCCGGCGATAGAACAATGAATATTTTGAAGCCTGGCAAATCTACTTGACCTGCACCAACAATTGAAATATCCAAATTTACTATAATATTTTGAAGCCTGGCAAATCAACTTTTTGTACAGCTAGATAAGCACGTAAGAGTAAGCTGCTAGATGCAATGGGACTATTTGGAGTGCCTTTTGAAAGAGAAAAAAAAAAGGTCCGAACCAGTGATAATCCCCAAAAAGGCAAGTCGTGTTAAGCACGCAAGTTTCGAACGAACCTATTAAAAACGAGGGCCAAGGTATCAAAATTGAGAGGATCTTCCAGAAAGAACTTCAACTCAGCCGCCCTTTTGGCTGTAGCGAACCTTACAACAGGCGCTCTGGTCATCCCATCCCTCAGCACTACGCTGGTAGCTCCGCCAGAGGCATAAATGGCTTTACAGCCTCTGTTCGTGCTCGCCACCAAGCACCCCTCAGTGGTTGCCATTGGTATGGTATACTCAAAACCATCAAGCAACAACGGCCCAGCTACTCCCACCGGAATTTGAACGTACCCTACCGGCATTTCACAGCACTGCCCCAAAATTGAATCGTAGTCGAACCCGTCCAACGGTAATCCCTGAAGAGATCTCCCACTCATACGCTGCAAGGCCTCACGTCGAATGGCCGCCGCCCGCTTACAGTCGTCGAGCTTGGACTCGAGTGAGTACGACGGAATCGTACCATCAAGCACAGACTTTACGATCTTCTCATCTTCCTCAGAGGAAAGAGACGACACCAAGGGATCGGGATCCACCATCAATCTAGGAACCGGTTGCTCGACCAAAAAATCAGGTCGTGGGTGGTGGTTGCGAGAACGAGATTCCGCGGCAGCATCGGCCTGGGCGTCGTCCTCGAGGTCCCAAACCTCGTGAGAAGCACGCGAGATGAAAGACTGGACAAAGTCAATGCCGAAGAAGCCGAGAAGGTAAATAAAAGACGCGATAAGGGACAAAATGGCGGCAATCTCAGACAAGGTGACAACGTGAAGAGGGGTGGAGTTGCGGATCTTGTCCCGCCAGCGGTGGAGGAGGTAGTAGGCAACGGAAAAGAAGAGCGTGAAGAAAACAGCATTGGTAAGGTAGAGCGGCAGAGGCAGGGCATCGGAAGCTTTAGGGGCAGGAGACGAGGCTCGATGGCCGCCTTTAGCGACGGCGGAGGAAGGCTTCTTAAGAAGCTTCGGAGAAGAAGCAGGGGTGGCGCCTTCGTGGGATGTGGTGTGAGGGGGGCGGCGGCGATGTGGGTCCATGGCGGAAGCCAGGAGGGAAGTGGGAAAGGAGAGAAGGATTTTGGGGGGGGGGGAGTTGGAAGGCAGCGAAGAAATTGGAGATGGAGGGGCGATGTTATAGAGGAAGAAGGACACGTGTGAGGATACACACGTATGGGCGCCAACATTGGTCTCAATGGTCATCCATGCTTCTTTCACAGTTCACACCTCATTCTTGCCTCGCAACTTCCGCTCCTCTTTTAGCATCCAACTTCAGCGGTTTCTCGACAATCTTCCTCGCCAAAAATTAGGTCAAACTATGAGCCACACGTTTTTAAAAGTAAGACAATAGTCGGCCACTAACGACTTGATGATCCAATCACAACGTCGGATGATCCTATTTAGACTCACTTTTCAAGTGTATTTAACATTATTTTTTCATTAAATAAGGTAATCATTCTCATAAATAGTAAAAGTATTCCTCCACCGCGTTCCCAAAAAGGCACAATATCATAGATACTATTGAATGTGCATTTATGATGTCAGTAATCACTCCCAAACCATGTCAATAACGCATATGTAAAAACCATCTCGAAATTTGTAAAAACCATTTTAAAATCTGTAAAACCTTTAAAAATTCATAAACTCCTTTCTTTCAACGAAATTCTCAGACACACACTATATGGATTACGTTGGAAGATTGACTTTGTCACGTCAACCTTTTAATGGTTTAGTTCAATCAGTTTGATTCCACCTTGTTCTGAAATCACTCTTTTATAAAATTACACGGTCAAAAATTAGACATGCATTTGAGACAAAAGTTAACGGTTTATGATTTTATATAATAGGATCTCTAATTTTTATTATAAGAGTCGGTTTACTTCTTTAAAGACATTAAAAATATTATTTAAAATAGTTAATTTGCTTGATGTTCTAAAAATATTCTTATATAAAATTTAAAAAAACATGTGGTAGGATAATTAAATTTGCAAAACAAATTTGATATTAAAACAATGATTTTGCATATTTTCATTCATATATGAGTGACATTAGAAATATTAAAAATGTAAAGAATTTCACAATTTTATTACACAGATCTGTTTCTTTTTTTTTTTTAGCAGGCTCATCTCTTTCTTTTTTTCAATTAAATCATACATGTTTGTATAAGAATAATTTATAAAAAATAAGAAATGTGAATTGATATAAAATTGTTATTGGTTCAATCTTAGTGGCGAAGAGGAAGTATAATTTTTCTATGTATAGTATATATTTAAATCATTGTGGTATCTAATTATAATGAAGGGAGTATTGATAGGGGTAGTTTAGAAAAATGGCTAAATATATGGGACAAAGTGGACATGATCTTACATTTTGAATCCAATATAATTTTCAATTAGTTTTTATAATAAGAATATGAGGTGGTTTTTTTTTTATCAAAAGAATATGAGATCGTAGCACCTATAGCTATGATTATTAGTATAAGATTCACTTAATTAATTTGAATATATTAAATAATTAAATAAATTGGTTAATCTGAACATATGTAACATAATCTTAAAAAACTCACATGTAACATTGAATTGTACTTTATCATTATTATAAGTTATATAAGTTAGTTTAAAAAATAATAAATATATGATATAAAATCAATTGAGATATTATATTTATGAAAAGAATGAGAAGAAGTTTAAGAAAATGTTAAGTGATTAATGTGAAATACGGATGAGACGATTGTACGTGGAGTTTTCCCCCTCACACTAAACGAACATACATGAGATGTAACTTACCCTTTATTTCACCATATTAGTCATTTATACCGTGACAAATTGAGGATACTGGTTTAGGGGTATAAACTATTTTTTAATAATGGACTCAAGATAAATGTAACTTATTTGTAATATGTTTTAAGAAGAATTTGAGCAAAAAAATTTAGTAGATTCAAAATTAGTAAATGAATTATGTAAAATAAATCATATTGTACTGATATATATAATTTTTTAGAAATTAGGGATGCGGCTAAACCCACTAAATTACATCTAGGTGAGCCCTGAATGTATACTCTCTTAAATTAGTAAAATTCAATTAAATAAATATGCTGTGATTATCTTCTGAATTTTGACCTGAATAATAGAGAGGATAAACATCATCTTTAATTTCCCATTGCCTTTAATATACTACAATTTAGTGTTTACAAATGAAAGAAAGCAACATTTTTTTTGACATAAGAAGTAAAATGATTAGGATATCTATTGCGTACGTGGTTCCTCTTTTAGTGCTTATTTGGGAACTCCATGCCTAAAACAGAATACATAAACCGAGACAAAATCATCTCGAAATCCGTAAAAACCATTTCAAAATCCATAAAAACTATCTTGAAATCCGTAAAATCATCTAAAAATCCGTGAACTCCTTTCCTCCAACGGAATTCCCAAACACACACTTAAGAATTAAAATCTTACTTTGCTTTCTCTTTCTTATTGATATTTATTTACCACATTTTTTATACTTATACCTTTTTTTGTGTATGCAATGAAGTTAGCAAGATATGCAATAATGGGAGGGTGTATGGTCAAAAAAAAACACCATCCCCTTTGATTGGTGCCACGAAAAAGTTAAAGTGGCATGGGACACTGTCAGCACCTTGAACTAAAACTATATTTAAAGTTTAATACAAGAATTAGTTGTAATTGAAAATATATTCAGTTCTAATTATTATAAATCAATGTGTAATTTAACGTTGAACATGAGTATTTTATGGATACAAAATCACATTTATTATAATTTCTAATTTAGTTTTTAAATACATCTAAATAAGTTAAATTAAAGAGTTAATTTGTTAGTTGGACAACCCACATGATAATGGAACCTGCTACAGATTCAGTACACACATATAGTGTCTGCTGGGAAAGTGGTAAAGAAGTAATTTTATACAAGTCGAGGTAAATATATGAAAGAGATTATTTCGATTTGCGAAAAATACTGTTGAATGTGCTTTTGAGGATGGCATAATGCTTGTTTGGGAACACCGTTCCCAAACAAATAATATTATTTCTTTTTTACAACAAATAATATATATATATTATAATTTGACGATCCATCAACCATGCTTCGCGCCACATGTGCCAGCGGCCAATAATTGAGGTTCCCCCATCTGGTAAAAGGCAAGAAGTTGCTAGAAATCACGTGACCACAATGTTAAAAAGTCATTTTAATTTTGCAGAGTGCTCCTATTATTTAAGGTGGCCACTTTCTTCGATAATTGTGCATGTTTAGGAAGAATTTCTCGTCAATTATGCAGTTAAGTCATGGTAAAACCATTTTAAAATTTATAAAAATATTTTGAAATTCACAAAAATTTTTTAAAATCCGTAATTTTTTCTTGAATTCCATAAATTCTTCTCAGAATCTGTAAATTTATTTTTCCCTCCAGTTTCTTAATAACAACATGCAAACGGGTTAGAAGAAGCTCCACGCCTTGCAATTCGCAAGCATGCCAAAATTAATTTAAAGAACAAAAGTGAGCAATGAAACTATGGGTCCGATTTTGAAAAAGTGGTGGAGAAGTACTTTTACCATTTATGAGGCAAATGTGTGAAGGAAATTATTTCGTTTTACGAAAAAATACTATTGAACATACTTTTGGGTGTTCAATCTCTTTGCCAAATGCCTCCTATATAACATCCATTAAAACTACTCATTTTTAAGGGGTAAAAAAATTAACTTTCTAATCAACACAAGAAACTCAACACATTTTTATTTATTACTTGTAAAATATAATAAATAGAGGTGATATGTATTTAATCAATTTAAAATATTCTTCTTTACAATTTTTATGATTTCATCTGCATGGTATTTCACACTGTGAATTACTTTGAATTTAAGTATTCTCGGCCTTAATTAATTAAGAATGGTTCTATTTTTTAATCACGAAACTATCTTTCAAATTTTTCGAAGAAATCCTACTCACCCAAATTATAATTAGTTCTGTTTATTATTTTATTCTCTAATCTTGAATATAAAGAATTAATAAAGATTTACTTTGATTTTAAATATAAAACTTGATGCAACTTCACAAATTCGTTCTTGAACGCATACTACTAACCAGCACATGTACATCGTAAAGGGTATTTTTTTTTTGTGAAGAGTAGTAAAAACAATACACATTATTTTATGAATGATTAATTTTTTAAATTATTTATTTAACACACACAGGGAAATAGGATGGAGGAACGTGGGTAGAATTGTAACAGCATTAAAATTTTAAATAAAAAGGGGTACGAATGACCTTAAGGGCTTGTTTGGTTGGGGAAGGGGAGAGAAGCGGATGAAAAATGAATCTCTCCCTTTATTTGGTTTAAAATTTTGGAGGGGAGGGAACCCAAAATATAACCCATCATTCCCTCCCCTCCCCTTATTTTGATTCTCTCCAAATTGGGGCTTTTTGGAGGGAAGCCAAAGATTATGACTAATTTACCCCCACCAATTTTATTATATTCCCATCCATACCCTTGGTAGGCAAAAACGCATCACTTCTCAACCTCTTCCTCTACTCTCTAGAAATAGTTCAGTTAACCAAGACTTTCTTCCTCCTCTGCTCTTTGAACGTTTTGCTAGTTACAAGTTAGATTAAGGTGGCAAGTTAAACATAAATTCAGTATTTTGAAATTAAACTACATATAAATCATATTTTTTAATTATTTAAATAAATTATATGATAGAAGTACCTTAATAATTGTTTTAACTAATTAAATAGAATGAGTGATTAATTTTCATGAGTGAAAACAAATTTAAATAAATTGTATAAGTAAATAAATATAAATCAACATATAAGGGTAAAATGGTAAATTGATTATTAACTTCCCTCCCTTCCCCTCTAACTAAACCAAATAAGGTAATCTTATACCATTCTATCCCTTTCCATCCCCTTCTATCCATCCCTTCTCTTTCCCCTCCATCAAACATAGCCTAAGAATTGCGAAGCACGAGAGTCACGCGATGATGCGCACAAATTAATTTTCTTTAACCCATGCCTGCCACACTGTTCACCCCTACAAATTTCAGTTACACACAACGCTTTAAAATATTAATATTAGATGCACTTACAAAATATTTTAAAATTATAAATGCAGCTTAATCTTTAAAAAAATATTGTACAAAATATAAGTTTTGGTATAAAAAAATAACAACTTCATACTATTTATTTGTTATAAAACTTTATGAAAATGACAAATAAAGTATTTTGAAAATAGTGAATAATAGAATAGTGATTTAAAATTTAAAATCTTAAAGTGATGGTAATTCCTCACGCGTCTTTATGTGTTAATGGTCATTCAGGTCATTTCTTTTAAACTTTACTAAAGACATGTGAGGAACTATTATCACTCTGAGATTTTAAATTTCGAATCACTATTGTAGGATTCACTATTTTCAAGGTACTTTATCTATTATTTTTCGTAAAACTTTTAGGTAATTGGGTTTTTTCATTGGACCTTACAGTGATTTACTCTTAAAAATCATTGAGTAAAATTTATATGTAAAAAATAAAAATAAATATGAAATATTTTTTTTTAACTTACTAAAGCAAGAAATGGAGGGCAACATGTATAAGAGAAAAAAAACTGGAGGTATGAATATTTAAACTTTGATTCAGAAGGGTACTTTTTTTTTTGGTTAAATCCATTATGAATTTGAATATCCACTATAAAGTATAAACCACCCAAGCAAATTTGTGTAATAAGAATTACTTAATTTATTTTAATATGTTGAAATCATAATTGCATTGGACTATTTTTTACCATGCTCATCAAATGCATTGAATCAACAAACTATATTATTTGCCAACCAAGGGTGGTACAACTTGTGAAGAGCTAATTTATAACTTAAAAAATTGTGATTTTAAATATTGGAATTTGGTGGTGGGAGATCTATAAACGCTCTTTGAATCTGAAGGCATGAGCTGGCTTTACTGAATCTTTGATATCCAACTCACTTAAACTTTATTTTATATTAAAAAAACCAAAAATACATTAGATTATAGGCTAACTCTTAAACCAAATGCATGGAATTTAACCAAATGTGGAGCAAGTTTTGCTTGATAAGATTAAATGTATCTGATAAAAGAAAAAGATAGGATTGAATCTAAATTGATTTGTCATAAGAACAAGTTTTTTTCCAATGGAAAGCAATTCCATTGCTATATTCAAGCATTTCCTAAAGTGAAATGATTCAATGACTTTGACAGCTCATGCATGTGCTTCCTAAAATGAAAATAATTCAATGAATTTGACACTGTTGATTTATATTTAATTAAAATAAATGTATAGTTTCCAATAGAACAAAGAAGATGATATCCAATTTAACTGAGTAATAACATAATCAATTAAATTATTTTAATTGGAAACTTTAATCACAAAAATCATTTTAAAATAATTCCTCCAATCTAACTATTTTGAAATGTTTTTTTCAAATCACCTTCCCCAACATCATAATGTGTGTGTTTAGGAATTCATTGGGAGAAAGGAGTTTACAGCTTCCAAGAAGAATTTAAAGATTTCGAGATGTTTTTTATAGATTTCAAGATGGTTTTTATATATTTCGAGGTGGTTTTGTCTTCGCTTACTTATATCGTTGGGGAAACGGTTATGTTAAGGAAGGATCAAAATTTGACGGGAAAAAACTTCAATTTGAGAACAAAATTATTTTGAGACATTTCGAGTTCAAACAAATGATGTAAAACAATAAATAAAATATCTGATCACCCCGTGAATCACACTAGAGACATAACATGATAATTGAAGTCTATACAAAAGTTCAGAGGAATTCAATTGATTTGATCTATTAATTGTTTAAGTCTACACATGCATCAATCATTACAAGACAAACCTTGGAAGCTCAGCTTGACTCAGTACTACTCTCAGGTTTGGCATCAGAGTCCACTTGAGCTTCTTCTTCTTCTTCTTCTTCTTTGCCCTCAGCCTCTGCATTCTCAATCTTTGATACTCGAAACATAGCCAAATGGGTATCCCCTGGCAAACATCAAGAAGAAGCTTAAGCTGTTATAACGTTCCAATGCTATGAAAGAAAACATTATTTTGCAAGTTCCTATAGTTTCATCGTATTTTTAATCAGACCCCTCTATTTTTTCTTTCTATCAGTTCCTCATAGTTCCACTTGTTTTTTATTAGGTCCCCAGAGTCCCCCTTTTTCATCAAATCCCTGCAGGTTCCCTAATTCGTAATCAGGTTCTTGTAGCTTGCCCCCCTTCTTATTAGTCATCTAAAACTATAGGTAACTGATTATAAATGGATGAAACCACATATCTACAACCCCAAGGGGAATATAACCCGACATCTCTATATAACCCGACGTTTGAAAGAAACAAATCATACATTCTTCATATGATTCTGAACACAGTAACTGTAAAACTCTTCACAAATCACAACTACGGACCAACAAGCCTTCGATTGCATTGAGGAAAATTATAATAATCCAGTGTTTGGTTGTGATGCTGAAACCACTTGATCACAATTATCTCATGTTCTGATTATATCCTTCAGTTCTCCCATGACTGAAGTTGAACATACACAAATTTATCGAGTCTATTTCTAAGAGAATTCTATCCCTTCTCTTAAACTCACCATCATTGAGGAAAATTACTATTCTATACTTTATCTGAAAATCGAAATCCATTCTTTATTTCAACTTAGGACTTGATTAAAACAACTTCCATCAATTCACGTGAGTCAAAACACATGTACATACATATATTTGTCCAAGAATCATCGGAATTTTAAAAACCGAAACATGTGTCTATCACGTACACATCTCTTTCCGTTAATCGCATACATTTTGAAAACAGAACCATGTTCATTTCACGCACACATACAGAACTATGTTTGCATTCAAAGATCTCACCAAGCACTTATAAAATTGCACCAAGAAACTTGCATTTTTGTTGTGACACAGCATTTTTTAACAAACTAGTATAATATCTATCTAATCTAATATTAGATCCTGTAGAAAGCCACTTAAGCCATTCACTATTCATAAGTTCATACATCAACCCCATGTGGGGCATCGTGATTTGTCTGGTTTATGTTTAATTATTCGTAATTGATACTGATTGATTGTGATGGATAAAGGTAATTATTTACAAGAGGGAGCTAAGGAAAAATAGAGGAAAAGTGATATTTTGGTTCCAGACAGACAGATAGGCACACTTTCAATTTAACCGTAGAGATATGTTTGAGAGGATACCAAATATAACGCAACTTCCAGAAGACACAGTAGCAACCACTCCAGGTCTCAACTTCTTGTCATCAACAAATGTTCCATTGGTGCTGTCCAAATCTGTGACCAGAAGATTCCCTCCTTTCTTCTGAATGCGAGCATGCACACCAGAAACTGAAAGTTTAAAGATCAAATTTAACAGTAATGCAATATGCTCTTGTTAATTATGGATTCACACAAGAACTGCAAAAAAAAATCCTTGTGTTTTCTGAAAATTGGCATAGACCAAGTTAGATTATAACAACAACAAGGCCTTGTTCCACTATCTGGGGTCAGCACAAACCAAATTAGATTAAAATAGAAAAATAATGCAGCTAAAAAATTTGCAGGGAGTGAGCTGCTCCACTTCTATGTTTCTATCTCTCTCTCGCATATGATTTTTTTTCATAGACATTCTCAGCAACAGAAAAGAGTATAGTGTGTAACCTTTCGTAACATACTCAAAAATTAAACTTTTATTTGGAACATTTTTAAAGTGAAACAAAATTTATTATTGTTTAACAAAGAAGCAAATTCCACTATATTTTTCAATTCCCACCAAAGTTAATAGTATTTGACTAGCAATGACTCATTTAGAGACAAAAAGACATTTTTACCCCTTTAGTATTTCATTGTGCAATATTTGAAATGAATACTTCTGTAAAATCAAAATTGAGTTTGACTTCAAGAATCAATTAAGTCCAATGGAATTATTCAACATCAAATATTTATTTTGAATACAAAAACTAATGATAGTTCAATTGAATTCTTGATCAATTTGATTCCAAATGGCCCGTAGTATTAATGATAAGGATTAAGAATACCTGTAGCAACTGGAATCACCAAATCAGCTTTCTCTGGAACGCGTCCAACAGTCAAATCACTCTAGCAATATCCAGAACAAGACATTTAATCCACAGGATGCTGAACCAGACAAGAACATTACTGATTATAAATTATAATATTACTTACAGAAGCAATTTCATATGCACCTGGCATATCAACCTTGAAGCCTATGTGCCTTGAATCACCATCTCCTGTCAAATGCCAAAAATGTTCAAGATTATATATCCGATGATGATACAATTCCATGTAAATCTCAAAACATGAAAGGAAATCCCATTAATGTAAATCCTAGGCTAAACTTTTTGTTCCCTGTAATTGTACTACTGGTTCAACTTAGTCTTTCAAGTTTAAAAATAGATAATGGAGTGAATCATTATCGACAGTTAAATTTAGCAATTTGTTAACTTCAATTCAACGTGCATCATCAACTCATGCTTAAGTTTGACAGCCAAGTTATTAGATGGTAAATTCAGGATGAAGATACCTCACAACAACAAAATTGAATCATTTTAATGAACAGAACAACATTGCCTACTTTTGAACCAAATGATCTGATTAAAACTTGGGGACCTCAAGGTTTAAGAGAATAACACCCAAGGACTGGTTTAAAACACAAGACTCTATAATGCATCAACGCTATACACTTTTGATTTAGGAACCCAATTTAGAATGTTGAAGTAACTGAAGAGGGTAAAACATGACTGGGAAATTGCAGTCTCTTTGGGTACAAAAAGTTATGCATAAGATCAACAGCGAAACTTCAAAAGGGAGCCCATCCATTGACAGCTATCCAAGAAATTCAAATGAAAAGATCAAGTCATTTATTTTGTGCATCTACTACATGATATGAATACTCAGTAACCACCAGAGACTTGAAGTTGTTATTCAAAAGAGAATCACACGTAATGCTAAGGAAGCATCATGTATTACTAATAAAAATCAAATAATCAATTCAATATATCGTAAGAGTGGTATTTTTTTCACAAATGACTATCAACGCTAGCAGGAGTTTCTCATGAATCTGGTACAAAATATTGAACTAAATTACTAATACAGAATAAGATATCACTAAGTCAAACACCTTCATTGATAATCCCCTACTTACTGATGATTAACTCTAAATTACCTCAGTTATTGAATAACTAATTCCTAAATCCCAGATGATTATCAGAAAACAAGATATCAAATAATATTTTCATAATGCATTATTCTCCACAAATTTTAAAAAACAAAATTAACTTCTTTCGTGTTTTCAAATGTGAAAATGGAAGTATAGTGGCAGTGTATGGTTGTGAGTTGGAAAAAGAAGCAAGAGAAGGAATGCAAAGAAAGCAGGAGAGTAGGGAAAGGAATCCATGGCTAAATGATAGTCCCCAACCCCTGGGTGGAAATTTTGTTTCCTCCGTATCCCCCAATTTGGAGAAAAACAAAGATTAAAAGAAGGGAGGGCTTTGGATGATTTTGAAGATATAGCTGAAAATCTTCCATTCTCTAATCTCTAGACTCCGAAACAAGGGAGAAGCTAATGGAAACCTTTCCTTCTTTCCCCTCCCAATTCCCAGACATTCCACGAAGAAATTAGGAGATGCTCAACATGGTTCTGTTGGTGTCGACTTCGTTCAACATTGGATAAGGATAGAGATATATTGAAATTTATAGGTCCAGATACTAGGAAGAATATTTTGTACCTTCCTCATCCCAACAACAAAGGGAGAAAAATAAATCTCCCTTGCTAATGATGTCACTATCCTATCGACATAGCATTTCAATTTTCAGAAGCTTCCAGACCCAGAAGTCGAATAGCATATTGATCAGGACTATTCACATAACATGCAAGAACACAAAGAGGCAAATTTAAGAATAACACAGCATCGTCCCAAGGAAAAGATTTATCAAGGTTTATCCTTCTACAGATGACTAAATTGAGCAAGAGATACAACTGACCAACAGGAACAAGAAGCCATCTGTCAGAAGCTTCGGCAAAAGGGGTTTCCGCTTGAGACTGTGAAGCGTAAATAGCTCCTAGGCCGCTCTTGTTCTTTGTTTTGGGAGGAAAAACTGAGAGAAATCCCTTTGGAAAACTACGAGTTGCAGAACTAAAGGCTACTGAAAAGCCATTGCAATGGAAGAAGATTGGTGATGGAGAAGCAGATGAGGAAGAGTGATGAGATTTAGGAATGGTAGCTAGAGGAAGAGATTGAAGTATAGTTTCCATTAGAGCAAGAACTTGCCGCCTGAGGAACTACTACTGAACCTCCTTGCTGCTTATGAAATAGTTCGTGTCATCATCATCCTGTAAATGATTTGGCCAGTGAAAGAAGTGCTTCTTCCACCAGTCCAATCTTGTCCCAATGTTGATCCACGTGTATATAATATTATAATAAGAAATAATATAAAATAAAATTTAGGGAAATCCCAAAAAATACCAATCCAATTTGGAAATCCAAAAAAATATCACCTTCAAAAACAACAAAATGACATATGTGGAGAAAGTATCAGGCATTTGAAAATGGGTTGAAATGATCAAATTGCTAATCAAACTATCAAATTGAGTGAAAACTTTTTTAAATTTTTTTAGTGAGAGAAAACTTCCCCGGTGTCCCGGATCCTTTCAGATCCAGACTAATCCGGGGTCGCCCCGTGAGGGACTTCCCAGAGTTCGAACCCAAGACCTGACGGGTATGCGACGCCTTACCTTCCCCTTGTCAACCAGTCGGACCAACCCTCCTAGGTATAACTTTTTTAAATTTAGTGACAACTTCTGTAATTATTTTGATAACATCCTCACTTGAATTGTTCGTAAACAAGGTTCAATGTATTGACTACTATTTTAAATGAAGTGATAGCTTATATAATGATTTTAACATTCATACTTTGGTGCGGATGCTTTTATTCTAAGTTGGTTAACAACGCTGCTTTAACGTATCAACAACTTTTGTAAACAAAGTGATAATTTATATAATGATTTTTTAACATATAAACTTGAGTGTGAATGCTCTCAGTTTTGAATTGGATGCTAGCATTAGTTAATATATTGACTATTTTTTAAACACAGTAACACCTTATGTGATGGTATTATGTTATTGAAGGCTAGTTTGATTTTTCCCCCTTAAATATTGAAATAACATATTCCTAAATTCTCCTTGACGACATTTTTACTTACTCGTGACACTTTTGGGATTTTCAAATTGAAGAGTTATTTTTTAGAGAATCTACCTGAAATTCATAGATTATGTTTTCTACGAGTAATATTATACATTCATCCATCATAGATGATCAGAAACAGCATCGTCAATTCATGAAAATGTCATGAGTCAAGATGATGCCGGCGGAATGAACAAACATCTCTTCATTAATGATCTATCATAATATTTCTCAAGAATTTATTTATTTTAAAGATTGTGAAGGATCGTTTGATATCATTCTTTTGTTTAAACCCGTTTCTAATCGATGTTATAATTCAGATTAACCGGATTTCTTGAGCATAATTTTGTTCACATATTCTAACATGTTCAAAGTTATATTTAGCAAAATTAATCTTGCTTTCTCTACAGGGAAAATGAAGTAAGAGAAAACTCTTGTAATATTAAAATTGTAATTAAATTGAATCTTTATGTAATAGAAATATACATACCACTGTCCCCTTGAAATTAATAATATAATTAATACTATATAAAATTAAAACGGTGGGCTGGATGATAAAAAAGGACGAAGCAAAATGTTGGGTGTGAACCTCATTTAATGCTTGTTTGGGAATTCCGTTGGGAGAAATGAGTTTACAGATTTTGAGGCATTTTATAGATTTGGAGATGGTTTTACGGTTTTCAAGATGGTTTTTATGAATTTCAAGATGGTTTTTACAGATTTCAAGATGATTTTATTTTGACTTACGTGTACCATTTTGGCAAGCACTTATACAACAGGTAATTGGAATATGTGGCGACCATTTGATGGCTGGACGAGGAACTGGATAAGTGATATCTAGTACCTCACCAAATGGAATCCAGTTCGGATTTCTTTTTTTCTTTTTTGGTTTGTGGCTATAAAATAGATTAGGATCCGCGCTTCACAGTTTCAAATAATCGTTTAATAGTTTCTTTCCTTGCGAACTGTACTAAAAATCAAGGTTCATGGGACCGGTAACTGAACCGGATAAGACAATGGGTTAAGGGTTAAGGGTTAGTGGGTCAGACCGAAGTTAAACCGGAATCAAACCGGTGAAAAATAAAAAATAAACATTATCACATCTTTAATCTAATTTTTAATTAAAAAGAAAACTCCATCTCTCCAACTCCAAGTCCCAACCAAATCCCATTACTTCTCGGTCTCAACTCCTACATACTGACACACATAGACTAATAGTAATAATCACCCACTCCTCCTAGAGCCACTAAAGTGTCTTCTCAAAGTCTTACACTCTCCCCAACACACTGACACACATAAATTTGTATCATATCCAATAGTCCCTCATCTATACGCATACATAGTATCCATTAATCCCTTCTACCTACCCAACCAGCGAAGAGGAGAGAAGCAGAGGCAACAACGTGAGAGAAACAGAGGTAGCGACACGGAGACAAGCAGTATCATAGTCGACGGAGGAGAACGGTGAGAATCCAAAAGGAGAAAGCAGAAACAGAGCCACCCACGCTACCACCCAGTAGAGACGGAGAAAGGAGAAACGAGGAGGAGCAACCGGAGAAGACACCAAAAGGAGCGTTCGCCGGTGACAACCACACGGAGAAACACTGAAACAAAGCTTCGCCCGTTATTCTACGCTCATTTGTTAGTGCTGTTTCGTTGTTGCATCCTTAAAAAAAATAACTCGATCAACTCGCCTGACACGGCGAGTTGACCGAGCCATGACTGGGTCACCCCGAGTCATGGCCGAGTCGCCGAGTCGACCATGACTCGGGGTTAATAGGCGACTCGGACCGATTTTCAGGCCGAGTCATCGAGTCACGGGTTGACTCGACCGAGTTGGTCCGAGTTCGCGAACCATGCTAAAAATACTCGCTAACATTTTTTTTGGGCTAGCATGCGAAGATAACAATCTCCAAAAGTGACGGAAAAAAACAGATAAACCATTCTTTCACAATTTAATAAGCTCAAAATCTTGCTGTTGAGAAGATGACGAGACACCAGTAAGTAAATCCTGCTCATGAAAACTGGCAACAATCCAGTCATGATTCACCTGCAAGCATGGATCTCTGATACTAAATAAAATTTTTGCCACAAATCACAATCTCAAACTCCTCGTTCGTTCAAAACTACCTATCAGTTTCTAACTCGTACCCAAAATTCTACCTTTGGAATCTGGAAAACAGAACAAAGGTTTACCTTTGGAATCTGGAAAAGAGACATGATGAGGCGATAAAAAGGTGGCAAAATGACTACAGAACTGAAAAGAGAAAGTCCCATGTTCATATGAGAAAGCATTCCTATTTTTATTCTCTTTTCTATTCTCATTTTATATTAAATGAGCCATCAGGTGATTCCAGATTTTTCCAATACCTAAAATGTTACATAGAACAAATGTCATAATCAAATGATCGGAGATTACAAAAAAAAAACTGACAACAACAATGAAAATAAACATGTCTAAAGATTGAAAATCGTACTTTTATAATTTTATTTACTCCGAATTTTAACTTGGAGACTCCAGTTAAGTGTCCCCTCTGGCAAGGGAATGGACCTTGGTAAGAGCAGTGGCACCTCATATTCACCCACCTGTGATAAAGGCGTTGGGAGATGCAGGTTCTCAGGTGCAATGTTTACACAGAGCTGCCTAGCCACCTGAAAGTGCCACAAACACCAGATAAGAACAAGGAAACAATAGCTTCTTTCATTTTAAAAAAACACGGAGGAATACTGTGATTAATTTAGGACTTAAACAAAACAAGCAACAAAGAACTTTAAAACTCTAAACTAAAGCCTAATGACCCATTATAAAGCTGAGATAAACAAGCATGATAAACAAGCATCAACAAAGAAATACAATAAAAAGTGTCCTGACAAGGCAACAATAATTTCAGGCAGAAAATAACCTACTTAATCAAGTTATAGCTGAGATCTCAGACCAAACATTAGTAAATAGTTTTTCATTTATTGTAAAACAACCAAACTAATTAAGCTTATGGGATGAGTCTAATTTTCTTCAAATTTGGGGATCTCACTATTGCAAAAGAGAGAAAGAACAGGGAGTTGAAAATATCAGCTCACAGCAATTTGAAATTTCGAAGGCAATTGCAGGTAACAATTATTTATGAAATAGGTCGTTTCATATTTCGTATTGTCCCCCTAGTTTCTTCAACGAATAAAGGTAGCGATGATACAACATAAACACTACCAAAAATAGGTATGAGTCTGAACCCAGGGCCAATCTTCCTACATTTCCAAGTTCTAATTTTTACAACTTGCAAAGGCACAAAATATCACAGCACTGAATGACTATACCATGAAAAATATGCTTAGCAAACTGAAATGTCATTTTCACAAAGTAAATTATGAAGACAAACTACTACCTCAGCTACAATTTCATCTTTAGTCACAGCTGAACGCAATTCCAGGGGATCATCTTTTTTTGAACGTGCCTGTGCTTTCTGGGCATCAATGAACCTCCGCAAGACCTAGTATATTATAACATCCAACTCCGTATGAAAAGAAATACATTTCCTAGTGACAAAAAGAACAGTTCATCTTCCCCATAATCACAAAGGATAATAACAAACATAAAGCAACTGTGATAGAGGGAAGAAAAATGATGTGGAAAACATGATCATAGACATAATATCAATCAGTAATGAAAAACTCTGAAGGTTAAGCAACAAACCAGCTTAGCCTTAGTGAGGCGTAGTGCTGCCTTTTCATATTCTCTCGTCTTAACTTCTTTTGAATCATCAGATACTTTAACTTCTTCCTTTTCTTCTTCTTGTTCTTCATCAACGGGTTGATAGATCTGAACCATTAATAACAAGAAACTGCTAGTAAGTGATGTCAAAAGAAAGCTTACGGTCCTAGCTGCTTGAATACAGTTATCAAATAAAATGACAAAAATTAACCCAAGTTCACTGCACCTAAGGGTTGAGATAGCACTCATGCATATAGCAATAAAAACAAAATCTAAATATCTATATATGACAGAAAATTGATAAGAAGTTGTACTATTCACAAGTCACATCTCATTTCTACTTAAAACCAATCTAAGAGCTTCTACATAAGTTGAATTCCATATAGAATAACGAGTTTCTTTAACTTCTGTTGACGCAATTTACTTCATTAAGTTTGAAGCTAAAAGGGTGAAAAGAAGAGGCAAGCATGCCATTAAACAGTTGTCAGTACCGTAGGAAAAAAGCATAATATTTTTACTCTATGCTTCACAATGGTGCATGTACACACGAGGTCCAAAATAAGATTCACCAAAAATACATGAACTTTTTGAAAAAAATAATAATAAGCATCATCCACACTAAATGAAGTGAGCTACATAAATCACACAGTGCCACTAAAAGCACAGATCTGAAAGAGCACAAGAGTATTCTTAACCAGCAATCCATATGCCAAGTGCGTCAATAAATATTTGCATCAGATGACAAGGATTTTCTCCCTTATGTAATTTGATTAATATTTGTTTGGATCATTTCAAGAACACTAAAGTTAAATGTACATTATGAGCGAATGACTACATTTTAAAGCCCAGGATGCAAATATCAATTTACAATGATACTAGTTCAAGAAGAAGAAAACCTTGCGCTGCTCCCTGATAAGATAGGCAAACTTGTCAATATTTGGCACGGCAAGCAGCTTGGGCATTAGGTGGTTGCGAAAATATCCAGGAGCAACTTTCACTGTCTCACCCGCCTTTCCAAGCTTGTCTATATTCTAAAATTGCAGTTGCGACATCCACAGAAAAAGGGAGGTGCACAAGTTAACTCAAAGAACAGTTTAATTGAATACAGAAACAAGAGGATCCAAATATATGATAAGTGTATAACGCATTCACTTATCACATTATTATTGGAAATAAACACTTGCCATGCTTAATTAGAGAATCTTATAGTAAAGATGCGGGGGAAAAACACAAAAGAATAAAGACTTCACCGTTGTGAGGATGACTTCCAGTTTCCTGTATCTGAGTCCTTGACAAGCGTATAGCAGTGGGTTAACCACAGTATGAGAACAGCTCTTAGGGGAAGCATTTTTAAGAATATGCTGAAGAGCCTGTCTGCCGTGCGAAAGATAACCCATAAAGTTCCGCAGTATAAAAAAAAACTACAACACCTTCCAAAGGAATTCGAGGATGTCAGTATGCAGCCAAAGTATTGAGCGCATTTGAAGAAATCAATCCAACGACGGCGACCATAGGAAAGAGATCTCACCATGTACTTCAACAGCCGCTGGCAGAGGAAGATGGTGAGGGAGGCGAGAGGCGGCGAGCGCGAGAGGCCTGAGGGAGAGTCGGAGGCCGGAACTGATACTGTGCTGCATTTTATAACCCTCCAAATTAACCATTTTTTAATAATTTTTTCGTACCTGTTGTTATTTTGTTAAATTAACTAGTTTATTGCCCGTGCCATACACGGGAGAGATGGATGGATAATATTATAACTATCAATAAAAGTAAAAAATTATAAGATGATAATTTTTTAAAATGCAATCATTATTTTATTTGTATGACACCTACTATTATGTTTGATATTTTTATTTTAAATATAATTATGGTACAATATAAAACCCATCATGCATGAAGAACTCATCTAATATAGGTAAGCAAAGTGGATAATATGAGTGGAAGCTACAATATATACAAAGTTACAAACTACAGTATCATCTAAACTATTCAATTAATGTTGCTTTAAAATATATAAAAGTTAAAAAAGTTATCACTATTTGTATCTCCAACAAACTCAGTGAGAGTTGTATATGCTATGATCCATTATGGTCGAAGTGGAATTTTTTTTTAGGTATGTCCATTAAAAGGAATTTTATTTAAGAATTATGACAATTTTTTAAATTATAGATTTATGCTTATAAGTTTGAGAATTGCTTTGACTTAAAAAAAATAAATGTATTATCTTGTGATGCTTGATTAGAACCCGTGTGATTTACACTTTATACATAATAAATAACATTATTTATATAGTCTTGTAATCAATTTTATTTTTACATTGATGTCTTAAATTAAATTAATTATATATGAATGTATGAAAACATATTATATGACAAGTATTTCTTATTTTAAGAATATTCAAATATTTCATTACAAAATATTCAAAATTTTTCAATTATAAATGTTTAGTTTAAAAGTTCAACAATTGTTCGTCCTATTATAATACTTGTTTGTGACCTATGTGATTTTCATATTTTTATTTTGATATTAAATTAATTATGAATGTATTCAAAACATACCATATATAATAAATATTTATATTTTTAAGTTATGAATATATGGTTAAAATATTATGAATTTGTTTTACTAAGTGAGAAAGCAAACATATGACTCCCATGGTATACTACTTGCATTTTTTAAATAAGTTATATTATTTATATCTTGACTTGCTATATAAAATTAATATTGAACTTATTCAAAATATATCATATGGACCAAATATTTCTTAGTTTAAATACATGCTTAAAACATAAAGTAGAGATCAAAATATACCCTTATTCCCACTACTTGTCATGAAAAATGTAACTCCCCATTACTTACAATGAAGAATATAACTCCCATACTTCTTCCATGATGAATATAATTTCCCACTACCTCCACTACTTGCATAGAATTTCCTTTTTTTTAAAACTTCAACTACAAATTATTTTAATAATTTATTATAAGTAGTATTGGAAACATTAAAAAAGTTACATTATATATTTGTAACTATGAAAGGATGAAATTATCCAAATAATAAAAAATAATATAATACCAGTCATTACTCAGTTGGAACAAAATAACATTATATTATTTAATCGGAAATTGATTACAAATTAAATTTCTAAATATTAAAATTTCAAGTAGCATAAATTGAATAAAGTAGATCATAAACTAATTTTTTAGATAAGTTATTTTATGCAGCATGAACATGGTTGTTAGAAGGATAAAATAAATTATT
>JANTPZ010012387.1:0-33246 GCA_025593235.1 Vachellia pachyceras | reverse complement strand
TTTAAATATTTTATTTATTTGAGACTGAGGCTAAATCTCACTTGTTTAAACTCTTCGTTGAGATTGTTGGAAAAAAAACTCTTCATTGAGGTTATTTTTTATTAATTGGAGAATCGAATAAAGAAGGCAAAAATCGATACGACAGTGTATAACCCACCTCGAAAAAAAAAGGAAAAAGAGTAATGCCCCTCGGGTCGGACCAGATCAAGTGATCAGGCCTCTGGAACCCGGTCTACGTTGGCAAGATTCTCGTCTTCTTCACGCAGTCGCAAACGATGTATGTCTCTTCTAAAACCCTCTCCACTCCCAAGTTTGTGGCCTTGTACGCTCCACGAGAAAAATGGCAAAGGAGAAGACTTCGGAGAAGCAAGTCAACCTATTCTACTGCCTCGAGTGTGAAGACCTTGCTCGTAAGATCGCTGCACAATCTGATCATATCACTCTCCAGAGTATCAGTTGGAGGTTTCCCACCTCTCTCTCTGTCTATTTTTCTTTTTTATCTTCAGTAACTTGTGCACAATTCCTCTTGCTTTTGAAAAGCTTATATTTTGTCCTACCTCCTCAATCGGGTACCTCTATGTAATGCGCCAGCTATGTTTCGTTTTTCTTTAGTTTGTGTCAGTCAGCTGTGCGCTATTTTTTTAATGCTTTGTACTATTTTGTTGTACTTAATTTGCATCAAAGTATAGTATTTTCTTTGTCCAAAACGGGTCCTTCACATACTTGATTGCTTGATTCTGTTGTTTTATGAATATAATTCTGTTGTTGAAAATTATAAATGGAATGATGATTCTGTTTCCATATTCCTACATGACTAGGTCTTTTGCAGATGGATTTCCAAATATCTACATAAATAATGCAGAAGAGCTCCGAGGTCAACATGTTGCTTTTCTCGCATCTTTCAGCTCTCCAGCACTTGTCTTTGAACAACTGTCTGTCATATATGCACTTCCACGACTATTTGTTGCTTCCTTCACTTTAGTATTACCCTTCTTTCCAACTGGGTCCTTTGAGCGAATGGAAGAAGAAGGAGATGTAGCAACCGCATTCACCCTCGCAAGAATGCTATCAGATATTCCTGTATCAAGGGGTGGCCCGACTAGTTTAGTCATATATGATATACATGCTTTGCAGGTTTGTTTACTTAATGCTTAAAATTGAAGTATTATGCTTAGATTTTCAGTCTTATTTGACATCCTCATGAATTGTGATTGTCTTTTGTGGTGTTGTTGGTGAATACCTATTTGCAGGATTGCTTCACTTTTGTATGATAGGTGTTATGATTAAATTCCAGCTTTATTTTGTGTTTCCTTATATTATAGATGTGTCTTCCTTGTTCGTAGTTTATTTTATACCTTTTCTTCCATTGCTTCAGCAGTAGAAAAAAATGCTATAGTAGCATTTTTCACTGTATCATTATGTTGTAGTTTCACAAATTATGCAGGAGAGATTTTATTTTGGAGATGAGGTTTTGCCTTTGTTTGAAACTGGCATTCCATTGTTAAAGCAACGCCTGCATCAGCTTCCTGATGCCGATAATGTGAGTACTATGCAATACTTTACATATTCTTTATCTTTAATCTTGGAATGTTGGAGGCAATATTACATTGTGTTTATGGTACTCTGCAGTGTTAGCTGCCTCAATTTTTCATTATTAATTCCTAATTGTAGTTTTTCTTCAGATAGTTATTGCATTTCCAGATGATGGTGCCTGGAAACGATTCCACAAGCTGTTTGACAATTTTCCTGTGGTTAGTCTCCCATAGATATCTCTTTTTATTCTGTAAGTATTTCTATTATAGTCCTTGTAATACTTTGAAGTGGCAGTTGGTATGTACAAAAGTTCGTGAAGGTGATCAGAGAATAGTTCGACTAAAGGAAGGGAACCCCAGTGGTCGTCATGTGGTCATTGTTGATGATTTGGTCCAATCTGGAGGCACTCTTATTGAATGTCAGGTCGGTGATAGATAAAGCTGATTTTTGAAGGAATATTGTTCTTTTGCAACTTCTCATTCTTGCCATAGCTGGGGATAATTGAACGTGGCTTCCATTTTTGCAAATATCTCTATATGCATTAGCTATGTATTTTTGAAGTGTACAAGAAGATTTTACCTATACATTTCCTGTATATTTAATGCAATCTTAATGAATATTCGTCAATATAAATATAAATGCCTGCACATATCACTTTTAGATGTTATATTAATCTTCTGGATTAGCATTATAAGATCCATACAAGCACTTGGTCCGTAATGAGTGGAAAACAATTATTGTACAAAAGTCTTTTCACTTCTGTTATTAAACAAAATAAAACAGGAGATGGCAATTGCTCTAGATCTTTTGGCTTACATATAAGCTAAAGTTTAGTGACAGCACTACGAGCAGAATTAAAAGACAAATAAAAACATGGGAAACGGCAAACCAGAAATAAGAAAAAAGGAATGCAATGAAGACAAAGTACAAGGTCCTCAGACTTCTCCAGAAATTCCTTACGCCTTCCCCTTCCCCCCATCCATATTTATCCCCAAAGCCAAAATAGCCTATAACCGAATTCGATTAGCCTCCTCTGTCTTTGCACCATGTGCCCCCATTCTTACTGTCAAGGTTAATTGCACAATCTTCCGGGCAGTGTACCTTGCTTCTGCATCTGAAGACACCTTACTCGTGCCGTGCCAATGACATTCCTGATAGGAACCAGTCAACTCAATGCCTTGCAACAAATTTTGAGTACAAATTGTGAAGGATTGAGTTATGTGAATTGGAAGGTATCAGGACCGGAGGCAGGTGAATTGGCCGCAGTGGCAACAAGAAAAAAGGCCGTGGATGAATGATTGTGACTGGGGTGACATAAGTTGTTAGGATTTTTATGTTTTATGATTTATGGAAACTGTAGTATAATTGAAAATTCATTGTGGTAACTTTATAAGAGAATTGGTAAACCTGCATTATGTGCCAGCCTCCTCCTGCATCTGCTACCCTTTGAATTTCTAGAATTCTTTGTAACCCTTGACTGAAACTCAAAGTTTCGCCAGGGGAAATTTGATCAATTGCTAGAGCAATAAGACTGATTCGCTCTCTAGCTCTCTTTCTCATTTTTACATAGTGGCTACTGGCCCTTATTTTAGGTCAGAGGTTTTCATTCCCTTTCTATGTGCATTCTTTCATGCTGTGGTGATATTCACTGGGTGAATTGCATTAGCAAGAGTTCATGGATGTTGCATTCGTAATTCAAATAAGCAACAACATAAAATGTGTATGAGCATTGTATTATCAATTGCATCTAGTTGCAGCTTAACATTTGTATCTTTTTCCTATTTGGATTTCTCTAGAAAGTCTTGGTGGCTCATGGTGCGGCAAAGGTGAGCGCGTACGTGACCCATGGTGTATTTCCTAAACAATCATGGGAGCGTTTCACTCATAAAAATGGTGAGCCCCTGCTTCATGTTGCAAATGCTGGATTCCTAATATTTTCACATATCTAATTGTACCTGTTAAACTTAATTTACAGAAGGCACAAAGAATGCATTTGCATACTTCTGGATCACCGATTCTTGCCCTCTCACCGTGAAAGCTATAGCAAATAAAGCTCCATTTGAAGTGTTAAGTCTGGCAGGGTCCATTGCAAATGCCCTGCAAATTTGAAGACCAAAAAGGGAAAAATAATGATTGAATAATACAGTATAAGGAAATGCACGAAGCTGATTTCACCTTATCTGGACTGTGTATTGATTTCTGAGTGTGTTAAAAACTCTAGGAAAGGACCAATTTTCAAATATAGTATTGTGGGCGTGGTCGGATCTCGGAAATTTAATGTAAGAAAGTAATTTAGACCATATTTCTTCGAATAATATGTCCAACAATTAATTGTCTGTTCCCCCATCATATATTAATGGAGGGTGCTGAATTTAACTCATTTCACTTTAGGCAAAATGTCTATGGCTAGAAGAGAAGCTTATACGGTCGAGGGACAATTGTGAAGAACACGAAGCTTGGTTGTTATAAAACATTCACGTTGACTGCTAATCCCATTCAACATGATTGTAACAAGTATACTGAAATTGATCCATGTTCATATCGTGTGGGATCTTAGTTTGTTTGCAAGTGTCAAAGTTCAACGTGTTCCCTCTTCTTTAGAAGTAGTAGATTGTTTTACCAAACCATTAACTCACTCTAAGTTTCTACTTCTGAGAAGCAAACTCGAACCGTTTGAAGGGAAATGTATGATATCATGTATAATGGGCCAATATGGGCCTCTGTAACTGATTGAGCAGATTTTGGTAAGGAATTAAAATTAAGTGCAATACCAATGGTGCTGAAGATGAAATATGGTTACTGCTGCTAGTGTAACATAGATTAAAGGATTTGTATTGATGGATCCCATTCAAGGTACGGTAGGAAGAATTAGTAGAGGGGAGAAGAAAGGTTTGAGTGTTCATTGTTTGCTTAATGTGTTCAGAGTGCATATAATGGAAAATAGGATAAAAATATATAGTTGGTCTTTGGCTTTGGTCATCACAATCCCCGAGAATCTAGGTGCAGTGGTTGTTGCATGTCCGGATCTCAACTGTTTGGTCCGATATTTGAGGGATGTGGACGATGGATATGAGATTGTGGGTAGACTCCACGTACTTTTTGGGCATCTGATCATTGGACCTTCATATGAACCTTATCTTTAAGTGGGCTTACATACTGGACTTTATTTCTCATTGTAACTTATTATATATATATTAATTATCCAGTGTTATCTACGTCTTTGAATTCTATATCATCTTATCGTTTTTATGTCGTTTTCTATCTTATTTCACGATTTACCTGGCTTTCTCTTTCCTTTTTTTTTGTGTGTACAGGTTATGTTTTACTCTTATTAGAATTAAGAAAATAAGTCAAATCGATTATTTATATTTAATATTTGAAATATTCGCATCCTCTTATAATTATAATTCTAACATGTTAAGATACTTCTTAGCTAATAATAAAAAATTCAAGTATCAACTAAAATATTTTAATGAAAAACATTTAATGTTGGATATAAAATAAATCAATTCTTTCTTTCTTTTTTTGATTATATAAACAACCGAAACGATTTTTTTTTAAAAAAAGGTTATATAGTAGGGAAAATTAAATAGAAATAGAGGGACCCGCAATGTGTGGACACTGGACAGCCGTGGATAATATTGCTATCCAAATTACCGCGGTCTCTGCAACTCATCTTCTTTCTTTACCCCGGCAAAGTTATAACGGCCAAGAGATAGCGTGGACATCAGAAGCTATGGCGGCTTTCGGGACTTCGTGTGTAGTAATGGCGAATAAGTTTAATCTGCCCTTCCAAATAAACAAGACTTTAGGGTTGCCGTCGTCGAGGGTCAGCGTTGCTTCAGAGCTTGGCTTCGTCTCTTCACAATTGAGTGGCCTCAAAATCTCATACCCACTTTCACCTAAATTGGGGGAACACGCAATTTCTGCCCCGTTTCTGCCTGCTTTACAACCCGTTGCTCGTAATTTATTCTCCCCTTTTCTCACTATAATTCCTTGCCTTTTTTTTTTTTCAATTGCTTTGCTACTTTTTGTATGTATTTGATCAATTCATTTCGTGACTCTGGACTTGATGCTGAGATAATATTTTGGAAGCCACCTCATGCTTCGATTAAATGCTCTGTTCTTCGAGCTCTGTTAATGTTTTTGTTAGTTGAATACCGCTTAGCTGGTTATTGAAAATGCTTGAATTGAACGAAATTGAATTTTTGTTATCTTAGGCTTTGCCAGAAGTTAAGCAATAGCTAATTTCTCCCTTCTTGCTTGTTTTTCCCCTCCGTTTTTTCAATGTTATTGTCTTGTATCCACAGGAACACGCAGCGCAAATGAAATGCCTCTCTAAAACTTCAATTTCTAACCACAGCTTTTCAAGCATTTTTCCTTTTTCTGTCCCTTTGATCCTTTTAAACTTCACAATTGGCATTAAGGCGTGTAACTAGTTATTTCTCTTTCCCATTCCTTCCTTTATACATTTTATGTGGCTATGCTATGAAGTATGGCTGAATGGAAGTAACCATTTGAGCTTGTACATAATGCACTCACCACTGGCAGATTAGTGCATATTTCATTTCTGTTGTGCTTGGAGACAAAGATTAATAGTGATATGTATTCTGTCTGCCACTTCATCTTTTGAGTGACACGTGTGCCCCAGGACTCCGACTCAATTTTGCTTTGAAACTGATAGGAGAAACTGGAGTTGTAATCATTCACCCCCCCATTCTTTTTGACAATGGCAAGCTTTGTCACCGATAGTTTTTAAGCTGCCAAATTCTGAGTACGGTAATGGTCATGATGGTAGGACTTTTAAAATTTAAAGACCCGTGATTTATTCTCTGGGACTTTGGATTTATTTTCTTAGGAAGAATTTGCCCCTTCACCGGAAAGAAAGCAAACAAGGCCAACAAAGTTTCGTTCTCAAACCACAAGACAACAAAGCGGCAATTTGTGAACCTGCAGTACAAGAGAGTTTGGTGGGAAGCTGGCAAGCGCTATGTAAAGCTTCGTTTGTCAACTAAGGCATTGAAGACTATAGAGAAGAATGGACTTGATGCTGTTGCAAAGAAGGCCGGGATTGATCTCAGCAAGAAATAACTGAATAAGCGCATCCAATCTAATTATTATTGTATTCCGTGGAAGATCATAACCAGTTCACAAAGTATTCTCGGCACATTTTCTTTTATTTTTCTTTCACTTTTTTTTAGTGTATGTTAATTTTGGCAAACTGCAAGTATTGTTTGTATTCATAGTGAATGAGAATGTGATAGTGTATTCTTGATTCAGTATGTAACACAATACTTAAGCATCTAGTTGGAGAAAGAGTTAAAAAGAAGGGACAGAATAAAGATAAGGGGTGCGCGCACGTGTTATAGAGAGAAATGTAGCAAATGTGAGAATCGGTTTATATCTGAAAACTTGCGGTGGAATGGTGGATAATTAACAAGAAGAAAGTTACTATAAACAAACGAAGGATGATGCTCATGTGAATGTTTATTCAAGTCCTTCTTTGTTCAATATTCAGTCTTTTACATGTCCTTTTCAGGTGCCGATGAAAAGCATAGCACATTAACCACATTCATCAGAAGCAGAAATCACAATTATACTTGAGCTTTTATTTATTTTATCCCTGAAAAATTAATTGATGTAGATGAGAGAGGTATAAATTGCGAAACACAACTTTGGGGATTCTTGAAACGAGGTCTCTGTAATTTTTGATGGCCTTTTGGTCGTCGTGGGATTTGTCTGAGAGACAGGGTTTCTGTAAAAGATCGGTTTTGTTAGAGGCTTGTTTTTTTAAAAAAAAAATAGTGAAAAATAAGATACGAAAATAACAAATTTTGTCACCTGAATTTAGTTTAGGCGTTCAGGTACGGTGGAATATGAGTAGAGGTCAGATTTAAAACGCTCCCGATGTTAAAAATAAAAACAAAGCTAATAGTTGCAAAATACACCTTAAACCTTGAGGATTAACTATAGATCATTTTGATTTTAAGTGTAAGACTTCAATCCATTTTAATTTTGAATAGAAGACATCAATTCATTTTAGATTAATTTGCTTACAATGATGATGCAGTAATTAATGGTGGTTGAGTACTTCCACTTATGGAATTGCAAGATCTTTAACTTTCTCTATTCTCTGTGTGAATACAAATTGGTTTTCTAATCCACCTTTTTTGGTGCCTTGTTAATATACACTAATGCTAATGCAACTCCAACTCAACCCTCACAGCCCCATGCATCAGCATCAGGTGGGTCTTTCATTTTCTTGTCCATCTTTCAAGAACTTGAACTTGAATTTAGCTCTGGAAAGAGAGAAGAGAAGGCTATGGAATTCAAGAAACTCTTTATTGTTGCACTAATGCCAGCTCTCAAGTTCCTCTTGGGTACTGCCATAGGAGCATTCATTACACTTGATCGCTTTGATATAGTCAAGGACTATGCCAGGAAGTCCTTGAATTCCGTAAGTTTCCAGAACTGGCTACTTCCTATAAACATCAAACCCAAGTTGGTATCTTTATTACATACCAGTTAAGCTAACCCTTAGAATTGAAAGAATAAAGAAAGACACGCGACAGATATTGTTTCTTTCTTCTTCACTCCTATCTCTGAAAATAGAAGTGAGTGCCATGAGCTATTTTATTGCCTGGAAATAGTTGGACAGATTATTGCTTGCGACTGGACATGTTATGATTTCCTAACGGCTCTTAGCTTCGTTATCACAATTCTTCTCCCTTTAAAGTTACTACTAATCCTAGGACTTGTTCTGTACAGATGGTATAATATGTATTAATTCCAGCAGCCTCGCAAAAACATTAACATTAAAGAGCCTGGTTATACTGTATGATTCTCTAACACTACTCTGCATTTTCTTTTCACATCATATCATTCAAGATTTGGTTTAAAGGACATGGTTTCATGAATTATATAAATATATATAGGTGGTTCATGCCCATAAACGTTCTTCTGTCTTTTACCATTGGGACAGCGTTTAGATGGTTAGTTGTTAAAATAACCAGAACTCCTCGTCATCTTCAAGGCCTTGTTTTGGGGTGGGGGCAGGTTCACTTATTATTGATTTGCAATTGTCACTTTAACTAGACCATCAACTTCACATGGATCAAGCCAATGTTGGACTTGGGATGAAATTAAGTTTTCCTTGGCTCTTTTGCTTCTGATCTGATCAGGAAATGTGGGAACATCGCCACTAATTATAGTTCCAGCTATATGTAAAGAAAGTGATGGTGCTTTCGGAGATGTTGAAGTTTGTTACAGAAATGGGATGGCGTATGCTTCTCTTTCATTGGCATTATAATACCTCCTATTGGAAACTTTAATCATTGTTCCCTTTTTTATGTTAGTCTCTCTCTCTCTCTCTGCGTGTTTCTCAGAAAGGAGCAATTTATGTTTGGTGCTGTGTATAACATTGTCAGCGCATACATATGCGAGAGCTCCAATGTAAACAGAGTTAATGGTTCCACAGAAGCTTCAATATCTGCAGCAGAAAGAGATCTAGAAAACCTTTCAAACTGTTCCACAGGACAATTGGTCGCTGTAGAGAAGAAATCACAGGAAAATGATCAGATGGGTCTACTTGAGATTGAATGTGCAGAAGAAGAAGCAAAGGTTACTCTCTGGTCTCATAAAATTAGTTGAAACGTATGCATTCCTTTATTGAATGTGTCAAAAAGCTTTTGATTGTAGAAATTTTGACCTCACAATTGTGTCATGATCTCTTGTTTTTTTTTCCAGATAGAACAAGCAATTGATTGTAAAATTCTTTATCTTACACTTTAGTAATGTGTAGCAGGTACCAGAAAAAGTAAAAATAATGAAACATTTGAAAAAGATAGCAAAAAAGATCAACCTGAAGGCATTATTTGCACCTTCAACGGCTTCATCAGTACGCCAAAAATTGTCTTTTTTCCTTTCATAATCTTTTTTGTTTTCCCCCTACCATTTCATTTACATGGAAAATTTCCTAACAAGTTAACTTTCTCTTCTCTCTTTGCTTCTCATAGATTGTTGGTATGGTAATTGGTATAGTTTCTCCATTTCGGAAGTTGTTAATAGGTGATAATGCTCCCCTCCATGTAGTTCTAGATTCTGCATCCATGATCGGGTAAGTCTAAGCAAGGCTTTTTCCTCTTCATGTAGTTCAAGATTCTGTATTGTTTCGCTCATGCAATATTGATTCTGTTTCACATACTAGTTTCCTAGTGATGCAGCAATTCTTGCAATCAACCTTGTCAATTGGGGCGAATCTTCTCAAGGGTAACCGATCATTAAGATGAATTATTTTATCTGGGGTTAAGTTCAGTTCAGTCCAGGAGGTAATTTTATGAATGGTTAAGAACTCTCAGACACTTGGGGCGGATTTTTTTCTTTCTTTCCAGCATTAAAGGGTCAGGCATGAAGATTTCAGTGATTGTTGGTATCATAATCGTTCGATTCATTGCACTTCCAGCAGGTGTAGCCATTGTTAAGGGTGCTGTCCATTTTGGGTGGCTCCATCCTGATCCATTATATCAGTTTGTTTTACTGCTTCAATTCGCTCTTCCACCTGCAATTACCATAATTAAGTATTTTGATGTTATTCTCTAAAAATTTGTCTTCTTGAAGATGGTATTATCATACATCTCATCCCTTAAGGAGGAGGACCACATGCATTCTAATCAGAACACATCTGATAATCTTTCCGTTCCAATCCTAAAAGACAGCAAAATTTGAACCATTTGTTGTTTAGGTTTTGTTTGGAAAAAGTATATTCAAGTTAGGGATTTTGCTTTGCGGGTACAATGACACAATTATTTGGGGTTGGTGTGGCGGAATGCTCTGTTATCATGTTAGCAACTTATTCTTGTGCTGCAGTTTCGCTCACTCTGCGGTGCACATTCTTCATGTGGCTTGTTCTCTGATACCTTCTATTGAACCAAACACTGCTTTAGTTTATTATGCAATAAACGAACAATGTAATCATTATCTAATGATTAAGGTTTGTGAATTGGTGAACTTGGATAATCTAGTTAGAAAGCCATAGTCCGGAAATCATGTTCGCTTGTTTCTGAGATTAGTATTTCAATTTCTCTATGTTATGATACCAGCAACTTAATCATTGAGCCAGATATTTAGGTTAACAATCTATAAAAAGAATTTGGTTGTTGGTAAAGTACAATAACGTCATGTGATCTGTATAACCGACTCCATTGTAACATTAGAGATAGAATCATGCTCATGTGGGTGACTGAGAATGCTTTTAACATATTTGCTTTTTATCCCACTTGTTTAGAAACTCTTTGAAAATTAAGTTAAGAGATAAGTAAATGTGAAAACTTATTAGTTGCTTAAGAAACCCTTAAAATCATTTAAAAAGTAATTTATTGGAAAAAAAATTCCTTCCAAATATTTACTTGAAATCATTTACTCAGTGACTGTTACCTCAAAAAGGTGGGCAGAGCATGGGTGGTTAGAATCCGTTTGTATCATTGAACCTGTGGTGCATAATTAACAAGAAGAAAGTCGTTGACGTGAATCAATTTATTTAAATCCTTTTTTTGTTTAATAATCAGTTTTTTATCTGTCCTTTTCATCTGAGAATGAAAAGCACAGCCAACGGTTATGACTTGTGACACACACACACACACTTAAGCAGAGCTTTTATTTATTTTCTTCCTGAAAAATTGATGGACTTAGATGAGAGAGGCATGGATTTTTACTAGTTTTACCTGCTACAAGTTTAAATTAGCAAATGCCTTGTAAAAATGATCAAATAACACATTCTATAGGGCTTCTTGTAATATATATATATATATATTTCAATACATTTCTCCAAACTTGATAATGTTGTAAGTCCCGCGTCGAAGAGACTCAAGTATGATGTAATTTATAAGTAAGTGGTTCTTCCTCTTCATAGGTTAATCTTTTAAGATATATTCTTCCTTTGAACCTGTGATCATCACAGTTAATTAGTGGAGGCTTAGTGTTTTCCACTTATAAATCAAGGAACTGGACGTTGGTTTTCTACTACAAATGGCTTTTGTAATAATACAAATTGATTTTGTCAACCCAACTAGATTAAAAGATGAATGCCTTTTCTTCATTTCTCCATTTTAGCTAAATGCATTTTCTTTCTTTCTGATGAAAAATATAGAGATGTGAAATGTCTATAATATCTCTCACTCTCTGCCTATTATTTGATAGCAACTACTACAAAACACTATTTGCTCTTTTCATGAGATTAAAGAAGTTAATTAACCCATATATTTATTATTTTTTCTTTAAATAATTTATTTGATTTATAAACTGACATATAATTCAATGATATGTATGAATATCTTAAAAATGTTATAAATAAGTAATTTGTTCAACTTTTTTAATCTCCTAAAAAGATAAAATAACTCTTACATTAATTATCAGAATAATAAATTTTATTCAAGAATTTACATGGTATCAAAAAGTCAGACATATTAACTAGAACTACCATCCGCTACCTCTCCATTACTTTAAAATGACACCTCTTCCACACCTTCAGAAGCTACAAAACACCATAGTCAGATTTCTGAAGGCAACCTAGGAAAAACAAAACAAAAATTATGAAGATATTTTTATAATGTGGTGGTAATTCTTGTCTTTTTACTTATAAGAGTCCTCAAAGTTTTCTTAATTGTAAGTTTAATTCCTATGTTTATAATTTGTTAATTACAGTTAATATGAATGCCAACTACGCAACATGTAAGCTGTTACAAAATATAAAATCCTTGTAAAACAGAATTTTTTTAAACATATTATGAGCACAGGAACTGATAATTATAGTTAAAGGAAATGTGAGGACCCAATTAAAAAAACTAGACAATTTTTATTATGTTTATTTTAAAAAAGCTAAAATAACAAATTTCAAAATTCTATTCTGTATAATTCAATCATTTAATCAAAACCCTTCTGAATAATGTTACCATGTGTGCACTTAAAAAACAAACAATTGGACAATCATAATACCACCGTGTATAGTATTAACCAAGAGCTTACCACAAAATCAACTACTATATATTTGATAAAAAAAACTACCATATATCAAGATCCTAAAGAGAAAGGAAGAGGATATGGAGTTCTCTAAACTCTTCATTGCTGCACTAATGCCAGTGCTCAAGGTACTCTTGGTTACAGCCGTTGGAGCTTTCATTGCACTTGATCGCTTTGATATGCTCAAGGACTATGCCCAGAAGCCCTTAAATTCCGTAAGTTTCATTGTTCTCTCTTAATCTCCCATATGCTTAAATTCTCTAAGTTGGCATCTTTATTACTTACCACCTAAGCTAGCCCTTACAATTTCTCTCCACTCTCAGCTTTTTTAATCATAATTCCTGCCCCTTAAAGTTACTGCTAATCCAAGGAAATTGCATAATTCCTGCCCCTTAAAGTTACCGCTAATCCAAGGAAATTGTTCTGTACAGATGGTATATTACTTATTCACTCCAGCTCTTCTTTCTAGCAGCCTGGCAAAAACGTTAACGTTAAAGAACCTGCTTACACTGTATGATTGTTACTCACTATTCTCAGCATTTTCTTATCTAGTTATCAATCAAGATTCCGTTTAACAGATATGGTTTCGTGAATTATATATATATATATATATATAGGTGGTTCATGCCCATAAACATTCTTCTCTCTTTTACCACTGGGACAGCTTTTGGATGGTTAGTTATTAAAATAACTAGAACTCCCCGTCATCTTCAAGGCCTTGTGTTGGGGTGCTGTAGCGCAGGCAGGTTCACGTATTACTGATTTACATAAACTTCACATAGATCAAGTCGTCAATAATGTTGAACTTGGGATGAAACTAAGGTTTCTTTGTCTAATGTGGTATGATCTGATCAGGAAATGTGGGAAATTTGCCTCTTATCATAGTTCCAGCTGTCTGTAAAGAAAGCAATGGTGCTTTCGGAGATGCTGAAGTTTGTTACACAAATGGGATGGCTTGTGTTTCTCTGTCAATGGCAGTATGATACTTAAACTTGAGAGCATTAGGAAATTTTAAAAATTCTTATTCTTTTCTTTCTTTGTTTTTTTTCAATCTCTCATTTTTTGGTTTTTCAGATGGGATCAATGTACATTTGGTGCTATGTGTACAACATTGTGCGCATATACACATGCGAGAGTTCCAACGTAAACAAAGTAGAAGATTCCATGGTAGCTTCAGTATCTGCAACAGAAAGAGATCCAGAAAATGCTTCAAACTGTTCCACAGGACAATTGGTCAATGCAGAGAAGATTTCACAGGAAAATGGTCAGATGGGTCAACTTGAAATTGAATGTACAAATGGAGAAGCAAAGGTTATTCTGTGGTCTGATAAAATTAGTTGAAACATGTTGTGCAGTACTCCTTTATTATTGGATGTGTTTGTTTCTTCTAATTGCCTCCATTGAAATGTCAAATACAATTCTGGGGATGATTAAATTGTTCATCTGTGCTTTATAAGCTATAATTTGGATGTACTTTATGAGCCTTACACTAAAGGTTATGCAAATTAAAAGATGAACACCCCCCCGCCCCAAAAAAACAAGGGACAAATTTTTTTTCAGATATAACAAGCAATTGATTGTAAAATTCTTTATCTTACACCTTTATAATGTGTTGCAGGTACCAAAAAAGGAAAAGATGATGAAACAGTTGAAAATGATAGCCAAAAATATCAACCTGAAGGCATTATTTGCACCTTCAACAATTGCATCAGTATGCCAAAAGCTGTCCAATTTCCTTTCACAATCTTCTTAGTTTCTACTACTACATTCAAATTCATTGAAAAAACCTCGTTAGTTTTTCCTAACAAGGAAACTTGCTCTTCACTTTTTATAGATTGTTGGTATGGTAATTGGCGCAGTCCCTCCTCTTCAAAAGGTATTTATTGATGTTAATGCTCCCCTCCATGTAGTTCAAGACTCTGCATCCATGATCGGGTAAGTTTGCTTATTCCTTTCCCTCTTCATGCAGTTCAAGATTCTGAAATGTTTTATACATGCAATATTGATTCTATTTCACATACTGGTTTCCTAGTGATGCAGCAATTCCTGCAGTAACTTTGTTAATTGGGGCGAATCTTCTCAAGGGTAACCAATCATTAAGATTAATTTTTTGGTTTGGGGTTCAGTTCAGTTCAGCAGGTAATTTTATGAATGAGAGTACTCAAAGACATTTGGGCTGGATTTTTTTTTTTTTTGCCTTTTCAGGGTTAAAAGGGTCAGGCATGAGGATTTCAGTGCTTGTTGGTATCACAATGGTTCGATTCATTGCACTTCCAGCAGTAGGTGTAGCCATTGTCAGAGGAGCTGTCCATTTTGGGTGGCTCCATCCTGATCCATTGTATCAATTTGTTTTACTGCTTCAATTCGCTCTTCCACCTGCAGTTGCCATAAGTAAGTAACTTTTGTTCCCTTCCAATTGATGATGGTGATTGTTAATTAGTCCAACATCGAGTAGACTCACAAGTGAAGGAGGTTTATAAGTTAAGTTTAAAGGGTTCTCCAACCCAATATGCTAATCTTTTGGGATAAGCTCTCTCTTTGAACTTGTGCTAATAATATTGGCTCGTTCATTGAGAGGCTATTGTTCATAAAGAAGATTCTCCCGCTCATATGACTGGTCTTTGGGATGGATTCTCTCGTTGGACTTGTGGCTGTGACAGAATATATCTGCTAAAATTTCCAGTTTCAATTCATTCCTAAAAGACAGAAAGAATTGAAGCATTTGCTGTGTTAGGTTTTTTGTTTGGAAAAGTAGATTGAAGTTAGGGGTTTTGCTTTTCAGGTACAATGACACAGTTATTTGGGGTTGGTGAGGGAGAATGCTCTGTTGTTATGCTAGCAACTTATTCCTGTGCTGCAGTTTCGCTTACTCTGTGGTGTACTTTCTTTATGTGGCTTCTTCTCTGATACTTTCTGTTCCAAAAAAATGCAGATGAAGATTCTCATCCTTGTTGCATAAGTTACTTTTCTTATGCAGAATAAGAAGATGACCTTACCCATTAAACTTAGTTTATATGTAACAATGCAGAAATTATCTCATAGCCAAGGTTTGTAATATGGTGAACTTGGGATGTGCAGTTAGAAATTTGAATAAAGCTTTAGTTTGGGAAACATGCTAGCTTGTTTCGACAAAGTTATGTTAGCCTATATCTTTTTATTTTTAAAAAAAATAAAATAAAATTTTGTTAGCTATAGCCATTAACTTTTTTTTACAATTTAAATTTGTGTTTTTCTCTTTACAGGAAGAGACTGTTTATCGTATTAATTAATAGTTTGTAGTAAAATACCCCTCTCTTCATATAAATATTTTAGAATATCACTGTCGTTATTATTTATTTAAAATAAAACATCATGATGGGAAGAAAAATAAGAATATTTTTCCGGAATATAAAAGAGTTAGAGAAATAAAAATCTAAACAAATCAAAGAGGATGGGTAAAAGAGTCGTTTGTTGATAAGCACTTGCTTGCATGCAGCTGAACCCTATAAGAAAAGAATCTTCTTAACGGCTTGATACTACCGTATGAAGTTAATCCCTCGGAACATGTTGAATTAAGTTTTAAATCTAATAGGTTTTGGTAAGAAGATACTTATAACTAATGATGTGCTTGTTTGGGAACTCATTTCCCCAACGATGCATGCAAGTCAAAATAAAACAATCTCGAAATCTATAAAAATCATTTCGAAATCTGTTAAACCATCTTAAAATCTGTAAAACCATCTCAAAAATTATAACTCCTTTCTTTCAATTGATTTCCACACAAACAACAAAGGTATGGGTTGACAAGGATTTGATGGAGAGAGAGCATTAATTGGCGGGAAGTCGGTATCGGTTGATGCGAGGATGATGGAAAAGCAGAGACCCAAAAAACTCGCCATCTGGAAAGAAGTTTCCGGGCAACAAAGGAGGATTCCATCCGATGAAAGGGACAACTAAATTGAAGTTTTAATTTTTAATGAAAATTGTGTACACATGGTTTCTGTATAATTAATTGTCTTGATACATACATAAATAAAGAAGTTTCAAGGTACAGGCCAACTTATCATGTTGTGTTTGAGAATCTGTTAGGAGAGTGTTTTGACACAAACTGATATAAATATAAGAGGGAAATTTTATCTCGACTTGCACATGATTGACATATATAATTGCCACTTTCTGCAATCAATGACACTCCCTCCACTTCCAATTGTGCAGATTAAATAATTAGTTTTTAATTAAATATTAAAAAAAAGAGTGGGATATGGACTAATTGGATTTCTCTTTCTCCATTTGTCCATTCCCCTCCCCCTCCTCACTCATTGTGTACTAATTGGATTTCTCTTTTTATCAATGTCTCCCTCTAACCATTCTTTATTTCAACTCTGAGGCATACCCTAATGTTGGTGAGCTCATGTCCTAACTATTATTTGACATGCAAAAAAGAGAAGGAAGGGAATGATAAAAACCTAGGTTTTACCTGAAATATAGGTTTTAACCAATTTCTCACATTTTTAAAAATTTAGATTTTGTAATAAAATCTAAGTTTTAAAAAGGTTATTTTATTGTCAAATTACATCCTCTCCTGCAATAAACTTTATATTTCATCTCTTCCACCTTTTCTTATCTTTCCTCTTTTCTGCTTACTTTTTGCCTCGAACTCCGTAAAAGTTATTCTCATTCCAAACACAATCATCTTTTCAAAACCTAAAGTTTACCTCAGAATTCGTAAAAGCTATCTCTCTCTAACCATTCTTTATTTTAATTCTGAGGCATACCCTAATCCTGATGAGGCTCATAACCCAACTCTAATCTGACATATAAAAAATTAATTGTAGGGAATGACAGAGGATAGAAGCCTTGCATTCCCCATTTCACCCCATTTCAAAGTGTATATGTTGATCGGCAACATCCTTAATTGCCAGTTACATAAGAGTGCTTAGTTATTTGAAGTAAGTGTAAGAATATATATATTCGCAGTCTTAATTAATATATTTTATATTTATGAAAGTTGAAATAGTTTCTTTAAAATAAAATATACTATAAATATTTAGCAATCAAAGAGAAAATAGTTTAAAAATTTAGGGGTTTAAATAAGGGTTGAAATTATTTTGTTGAACAAGAAATCAGTACTATATACAAAGGCTATCAATACTCTACAGAAGGCAAGTACATAAAAATTAATAATCCGGTTCAACCCGATCTGACCCAATGAAACCCTACCCCAGTACAGTATGGAAAAAATTAGTCAGATATATAAAAAAATGATCAAACCAAACCACACCGACTCTTCATACAGGATCAGACGAGAGGCTAAGTAATCAGAACGAATAATTATTATTGACTTTAATCTTAGATATAAGAGCTCGTTTACTTGGAATTTGCTTTAATGGCGTATGCATCACAGCTGGGAGCCAACTCAATGTTGAATTGATGTATGCGTGGAAATGTCAAGCCTGTATGTTCAAGTTAGTCTGATAGGAATCATCTCCAAGAAGAGTCCCTTCACGAAAATTACTGCTCTTTTCCTCTGTGTGAATTAGATTTGAGAACGTGGTAGAGAAGTATTTTTACGTAAACTGAGATAAATATGTGAATGAAATTATCTCACTTTACAAAAAAACACTGTTAAACGTGCGATTGGCTTTTGGAAACGTTGTTCCGAAAAAACTCATTACTTGAGTCACCTTCTAAAAAGTGAGTTTAGTTGGCCATATGATGGTTTTAAGGGACGTTTATTTATTATTTTTTTCCTCCATACATATTCGTATTTAATAAGAGTGGTGACTGACAATGTAGAAATTAATATACTATCATGTCAAAGTTCACTTTCATTAATATATATATAAGGTTAATATAAAAAATCAATTAAATTTTATGACATATTTAATGTTGTTATCTGTTTTTATTGATGCGTTGTTCGAATGGATTATCCCTATTAATTATAATGTTCTTCTATCCAACTCACTGAAATTTAGTGGTGATTATCGAAACTTCAATTATTTTCAATATTTCTAATGCATTTTTCTTTTTATTCAGTCAATGACTTGCGATGGGTGGTAGCCTTTTCTTCGGACCTAATTTATCTAACTTTGTAAGGAGAGTTAACTAGCTCTTAATCCTTCATATTAGATCTAGATAGTATATATTTGATTTTTCTTTTAAATGGTTATAAAAAATTATCTTTTAAAAAAATAGTAGTTAAGAGATTTTTTATCTACATCTACTGGAATATTTTTTTAAAAAAATATAGATTTTTAAAAATTAAATCTGAACCACTTAAATTATATTTAAACGGTCTATTTCTAATTAGCTCACCGTGTTAAAAAATTTTGTTAGCATATAATTGGTCCCCTTTTGTCCATACGTCCACTCACACTTCCACGATTCATTTCAATTATTTAGAGTGGGTACAAAATGTAGGACGAGCCCAGGTATTATGTCTGCTTAGGAAATCTGTTGAAACAGATTTCGAGATATTTTTATTTTAATTTACGTGCATCGTAAGAAAAAAATTGCTTTCTAAACATGCATATTATGAGAACTAACAACATTAAAGGTTCTTCTTCCCAACTTCATTATTATAATAAAAAATAAATGAAAATATATTATGTGGTGGTTAACCGAATATTATGAGATTTTACTTCAGCCCGCGGAAGAAGCGTCACCGCTAGATAAATCCGTGGCTGACAAAAGCCTCTGTCCCTTCAGTGTCGATTAATTAGGTATAGGCTTTGAATATTATCTATGTTGACCAACGAACGTACATTGCAATGAGACAACATTAATAATAACGACACACACAAGAGTATTCTCTTCACACATTCTTCCTTTGTTGTGAGAAATTATAATCACATAACCTAAATATAACTAATCTCTCGTTCAAACTCTCTTAAACAAGTGTTATTTTCAAGGTTTGAACTCTTACTGTCTTAAACCAATAGTTGATTATTGATATAAACAACCACATGTTACTCCATGCACACGAACTTTAGTTGTCCCTCGGTGCATCCTTCACAAGCATAATATATATATATAATATAAATAAAGAACGATCGAGGTCCATTACAATAACTGACTGTTATAGGCATAAGTGCGTCATTATCGTCTTCTTCGGTTCTTGGCTATTGCTTGTTATTTGATGCCATTCCCACGGCACCTATTATTACGTAGCCCTGCCCACTTTTGGTGGTGTAGGTACAGAACAGAGCATCAGGTAGTGATTCCTTCTATTCTCTTCATCACCCATTTCCCTTTTCCTTCTTTAATTCCTCCCCCCGGCCTCTTTTTTTCTGCACGTAACTTTCTTTTTCTTGAGGTAGTCGACTCTGTGTTCGATCTATTGTCAAACCCACAATTTTTTTTGATATTTTTTTCCACCGCTTGACTTTTCTCTATGTTATACTTTTCTCGTATCCCGCCCCACTGGTTGTTCACTAATGGTCCTGATATTATATAATGTCTTATCTATACACCCACACTCACGCATGCACGTACACATAACACAGCACATAATCCTGAAAGAACCATACGCTCCTAATTCTTACGTCAGGTCATAAAGATGTTCACCTTAAATTTGTGTTGTCTCCGAATTTAGATGGTGAATAGCAAGCCAGGGAAAGAGAGGCATTTTCGTTTTCTTTGTTTTCAAGAAAGAGCAAACGCACACCAACATGGAGTTCTGGAGACTCTTCGTTACTGCATTACTTCCAGTCCTGAAGGTCCTCCTTCTCACTGCTATTGGCACAATTCTTGCACTGAATCGATTTGGCATACTCATGAAGGACACTAGGATGCACCTCAATAATGTACGTTCAATCCTTTCTTCCTCCTCTTTCTCTCCTCGTTTTCTCTTTTCTTTCTGGCTTTTTTGCAGAAATGAATGAAGGATCAAAGCCATATTATGGCCCTTATAAGAGAGTCATACTTGAATAATTGATAGCCATCATCTGCTGCAGTCTCTTTAAAGTATATCTGTAATTGCTAGCTATGATTACAGAAGAAATATGTATAATTTTCTTCTTCTTTTTGGCAGATTGTTGAATTGTCAGTTTCTGAATATATTAATCTCTTTAATCTTTCCTCGTAAATAACAAAAGGATGATGGAGGGAAGAGGAATACATTTTTACAACAACTAACATGTGCAGTTCCCTTTCTCTCTTTCTTCAGACGGTATATTATGTCTTCATGCCTGCTCTCGCTGTTAGCAACCTGGCTGAAGCTATTACATTTAAGAGCCTAGTTATGCTGTAATGTTTCTTTCTTGCTTCTCCGTATTCATTATTTCTTAATTCTTCCTTAATTTCTTTTTTGAGTGGGAAGTTTATTTTTCATTGATTTCTTTTATTAGTTTTTATTAATGCTCTCATTGACTATGTAGGTGGTTCATGCCATTAAATATTCTTTTGACTTTTATCATCGGTTCAGCTCTCGGATGGTTAATTATCAAAATGACAAGAGCTCCTAGTCATCTGCATGGGCTTGTGTTGGGATGCTGTGCAGCAGGCAAGTTTCCTTACATGTTAGAACCTGCTTTTCTAATAATCTTATTAACTAAACACAATTAATTAACTACAGACACATTAATACTGGCTTAATCACAAAATCCATAATTAGAAATTTATAGGGGCAAGGTCAAACTCTAGACACTTTGGTCATGGCCATCTTGATCATGGATCATATCAAGTGCTATTTTAACTTAAAATCAATGGCAACCAAAATAGATTTGTTAGAGACTAGTTAGGGTGTCATGTTTATGACTATTTTGGTTTGGGTGTGAGCAGGAAATTTGGGAAACATGCTTCTGATCATAGTTCCGGCTGTGTGTAAAGAAAGCAGCAGACCTTTTGGAGACAAGGATGTCTGTAACAGAAATGGACTTGCATATGCTTCTCTATCCATGGCAGTAAGACATATCTTTTAAAAAAAATTGGGAAAATAAATATGTTCATCAAATTTGAAACTTCAGAACCCCTGACTTTGAGTTTTTTCAGCTAGGGAACATTTTCACATGGACTTATGTCTACAACCTTGTCCGCGTATCTTCATGCAAGAATTCCAAAGCAAGTGAAGTTTCTGATTCTCCGATGAATCCTGAATCTTTGCCTGAACCCAGTCCCGAGAATGTTTCACCATGTCCAGTTGGACCATTGGTCTCTGTGGAGAATGGCTCACAGACAAAAGACTTTACCAATGGACCTGACATTGAGATTGCATTAACTGAGGGAGTAGCAAAGGTTGTTTTACTTTGTTTTATGATTTAAAGCAATATGTTCTTTCTACTATATAGTGTGTATATTTATATTTCCTTTGGTCTTTTCACTACTGAAACCTTGATTCTTCATACCTTCGATTTTAGAAGAATTTATGAGAACGACCATGATTTATCCAAATGCTATTTAGTGGCAAAGCATGAATAGTCGAAATAAAAACTGCTCACAATACCATTCTCTGCTTTATATTTGGCCAGTGATTAACATCATTGCATATATATATATTTGCATATAGTAAGGCATGGAAGTTTTGACGATACATTTTTTCAGAGTTCAGAGGTAACAAAACAGGAAAAGGTATTGAAGCTGTTAAAAAGAATAGCAAAAAAGATCAATCTGAAGGTCCTGTTAGCACCTTCAACAACTGGATCGGTATGATACAAAGTTTCTCTGACACTAGTTGTTTCTTTTACAATAATTATAGAAAGTTCATAGTTGGAATACTAAAATGAGTACTGAAGTAAGGTTGTTCTGAAACTTAATGAAGCGAACTAGGATGGTAAACATTATTCCTTGGGCATTGAATGCAAGGCAACATTTGATTTGTTTATATATGAACCAAGTGAATTAGTTTTAATAAGAAAATTAATTTCTTCTTCCAAATAGGCTATTTGCTTACCATGCCTTACACGAACCTTTTCCATATTTAGATCATTGGCTTAATAATCGGTGTAGTCCCTCTACTTCAAAAGGCATTCATCGGTGAAAATGCTCCTCTTCATGTGATTGAAGACTCTATATCCATGCTGGGGTATGTAAGATTTTCTATCTTAAGATGATCATGCTCAAGAAAACAGATAAACTTATTTATGATTTTTCTTTTCTTTTTAATGTGCAGCGATGCAGCTATTCCAGCTATGACCTTATTGGTTGGGGCAAATCTTGTAAATGGTAATCAAGAAAATGAGCTTTTGAGTGTATAATTTCCACTTTGTTAGGTTGAAATAAACAAGATTTTACCAGAGATTGTGGATTTTGTTCAGGTTTAAAAGGATTAGGCATGCAAGTTTCAGTTATTGTAGGGATCGTTATTGTGAGATATATTGCGTTACCGGTGTTTGGGGTAGGCATTGTTAAAGGTGCAATCCATATAGGGTTAATCCCGCAAGATCCATTATACAAGTTTCTGTTATTGCTTCAATATGCTGTTCCACCTGCAGTAACCATAAGTAAGTCGATTCATATGTGTTGTTACTGATGATTGATTTGGAATTACTAATAACATTGACTTGCTTAATTGTATGGATGGCATTCATGTCAGGTACCATCACACAGTTATTTGGGGCAGGTGTGGGGGAATGCTCAGTGGTGATGTTGGCAACTTATGCTTTTGCCTCTGTTGCACTTACTCTCTGGTCCGTATTTTTCATGTGGCTTGTACTGTAGAGCTTGTTTTTGCATTATTTCTTAGCTCTCTAAATGTTTCAGTCCCAAAAGGGCAGTTGGAAGAAGGAATATGGATAAAAGGCCTGGTAGCTTGGGATAATGAAACTTATGTCGTTAGTGCTAGTACCTGTACTTCAATTTAAAAAGGAAAAAGGAAGAAGGAATATGCATGTGTGGCAAACATTAATGACATGTAACTCTATTATAAGTGAAGTTTGTAAGATGGGTCCTACTTATAATCTCAGGGTTTCCCTTTTTTTTTGGTTTTAAAGGAAAAAGTTTGCTCAGTCTTGTTTGGTATCCATGGACCTCTATTAAAAGTCAATTTAAAGAACCACTCCGTACCGTGCTGGAAACTGGAAGCTGCTCTTTGAAAAGCTACGGGGCTACTTTTCTGAAAGCCACCTTTAACGTTTGGCATTTTGGGTAGTTTAATTATGGTGCTTGTTTTACATTTCATTCGAAAAAATCAAAATATCGTTCAACAGTGTTTTTATGTAAAATATAATAATTTCCTTCATATATTTATTTCATCTTACGTAAAAGCATTTATCATCCACCTTCTCAAACAGACCATACGATATTATTATATGCACAACTCATATCTTTTTAAGTGATTATGTATTTAAAAGCAATCTTCGTTTGTATATTTACGACTTTCAGTTATTTGCTAAATAGATATTGAACAAATGAAAAAAAAAAGGATGGAACACAATTTTCCTGTCTTTATGGTTTTCATGAGTTTTAAATTATGTTTTTTACCTAATGGAGAGAAAGTGATGCATCAATAATACAGCCGTTTTAAAAAGGCTAACAGTGTTTAAAAATCTGTCGAACATCAATGAAGTGGCAATCTGACTACGCAAATTAAAACCCCTTCGTCCTTGTTCTCGCTTCAATGTCTCCTTCCTTCTTCGCTGCCAGGAGCATGAGCCATGGTTCCCTTCAACAAGAACGCTTATGGCTCAGCATCATAGAGGCGATCGAACCTCAGCGTTTATTCATGAGTGAGACTAGCATGGCCAGGCGTTTCATCACGGCAGAGTGATGAAGCTGTCGGTGACGAAGAAGTGAATAAACTTGAAGGACCTGAGAAACTTGTAAGGAGTTGATTCAAAACTCATCGAAACTATAAGGACTGGGGAATTAATTTTCCCTAGAAAGAAAACTGAACATGCACTGAGAGTAATGGATCTGCAGAATGTAGTGTGTCCTTGGAAATGGCGGCCAGCATCACATCACAACCATTACCCAGTTTGTAACAAGTGAGAGGGCCAATACTGCAAGTGTCAGGATATGATGAGCGAGTGATTAGTTAGGCACCGAGTGATACGGCCTGGGGGTCAAAGCAACTTTTGTATCATTCAGATTTCTCATTAATAAAAGATTCCCCTTTCTCTCTCTGGCCAACCACGTGTGGAGATCTCGGGAGTTAAGACACTCGATCCAATTCAAATGAATCAAAGCTTAAGATGCCAATAATTATGCTTGTTAAGAGTGTGGAAGACTTTTCTTACAAAAACGAAGAGTACGTAACTGGAATGACTTTGGAGAAGATGCCACAGGCATGAAGGGTACAAATCATAGTTTAGCCAAAATCGTTAAACTCCTCATTGGCTTACGCGATAGCTATAAGTTCTAAGGACCTGTTTAGACGGCGTAGATCAAGATAAAACTCTCAAAAAGCAACCCTACTGCTATGCTCCAGATGCTAAGTTGATTCGAGCGTCACTGTTCACAAACGTTGCATGCCCTGCTAATCTCCGCAACTTTACCCTATTCTCTCACGTTTTTTTCTCCCCTTCATCATCCTCATCTGTTTTTTTATCTCTCGCTTGCTTGCTGGGTATGCTTTTACAAAGCTTGGTTCTACCATACGAGAGCTTTCTTTCTGTGATGACGACTTTGGTTCTCTGCGGGTATGCCCCTTATTCCTTGACGTCAACAATTTTCCATTTAACACTGTCCTATATATTTATATGTACACATCCACAATCTTTCTTATTCTGTGTCATGTGTGATTTCAGGACTCGATTTTGATGATATCTGCTGCTTTTTTCTTTTTATTTTTTTACATATAAGAATAACCAAGCAGTTTTTGGTAAGTTTTGCTTCTTTCCTCTTTTATTCCCCATCTCTGAACGATGATGAATGATGAGCAAAACGAACCCACTTTCTAGTCTCCTTCCATGCATGCGAAGTGTCAGCCATTAATAACTGAAACGATATAGAGTTTAGACGTAGGAGTCATATTCTAGGAGCTACTTAAGGAAGTTTAAAGCACGGAACTAATTCCAAAATACTGTACAACTACAGGGACCGAAGGTTTGATTTTCCCAAAACAAGGTACAACCCTTGAAGTTAGCATCGACATTTCTATATCAAAGGTCCATAACATAGAGAGAATGAACAAAGGACCAACCATATTATTAAATTTTTCCCAATAATTTTCAAATCAAAGTCCAAGGGACCTCTTGCAAATTTTCTTCCTGTGATCTATGGTGTCAGAACGATACAAAACCACCATGAAATCCCTCGATCAAAATTTCTGCACTGCCCTTGGCGAGTTTTTTCTACGTCACAATATTCAATTCATACAAGTGGAAAAGATCAAGGGATCTTGCCGCATCAATGCATGTCTCGAGAATTTACACCGATCGTTCAATTTTAATCACGTACACAGTTTGGATTGATCATATAAGTTATAACTTGTTGTTTACACAGGGCTGATGCTAGCACTAGAACTTTTTTTTTTGGTTAATTAGAGTAAAAGGCACCATGCACTTCTGGAGTCTCTTCCTTACTGCACTAATGCCAGTCCTGAAGGTACTCTTGATCACTGTTGTTGGGATAATTCTAGCCCTGGATCGATTTAATATACTGAAGGAGAATGCCAGGAAGAACGTGAATTCTGTATGTTTCACCTTTTCATGTTCTAAATTCTATAATTAAGTTGTTGTTCCTTCACGTAAAATTTTCTTTTCCTTTTTTGTGTCAGATGGTATTTTTTGTCTTCGTTCCTGCTCTTGCTCTTAGCAACCTGGCTAAAGCCATGACAATTAAGAGCCTTGTTATGCTGTATGTTCTTTTTCTCACCACTCGTTTCATTTTTTGTTAGCTTTTGTTTTTTTAGGCTTTCATTAAATGTGCAGGTGGTTCATGCCATTAAATATTCTTCTGACGTTTATCATTGGCTCTGCACTCGGATGGTTACTTGTTAAAATAACTAGAGTTCCTCATCATTTGCAAGGGCTTATTTTGGGATGTTGTGCAGCAGGCAGGTCCACCTTATAGAGTAAATTTGCTTTTCTGATCATTTCATTATACAAATCAGGTCTATTTAAGCTTATAATAGAGCCTTCATTGATGTGCTTTTACATGAGCTAGAACACAGAAATCCACCATACCTGGGCAGGATCAAACTCTAGCGAATTTAGTCGTATCATATGAATTATCACCAGCTTAACTACAATCAGTAAACAGAGTAAAATTTCCTTATAAATAGTAGCTGAAGGATTTTTTCTTTTTGGGGGGGGGGGTTGGAACTTGGAACTAAGGATGTTGTTTTTCTGACTATTTTGGGTGATGTCAACAGGAAATATGGGAAACATGTCTCTTATCATTATTCCTGCTGTGTGTAATGAAGCAAGCAGGCCTTTTGGAGATAAGGATGTCTGTAACACAAATGGACTGGCATATGCTTCTCTGACCCTAGCGGTGAGACACTAACTTCCAAGAATTGGGAAATAAGTATGTCCATCAATTAATGGGAAAACTTTGGAAAATTTCCTGATTTTGACTTTTCAGCTAGGAAACATTTTCATGTGGACTTATGTGTACAACCTTGTCCGGATATATTCGTGCAAGAGTTCCGATGCAAATTCTCCAGTAAAGCCATTGCCTATACCAGAAACTGATCCTGAAAATGCTTCAGCATGTTCAATAGAACCGTTGGTTACTTTACAGAACATCTCTCAAACAAATAACCGTGCCATTGAACATGAAATTGAAACTGGAATGCCAGAGGGAGATGCTAAGGTTGTTCAACATTCTATTGAAAATGCTTTAGCATGTTCAATAGAACCGTTGGTTACTTTACAGAACATCTCTCAAACAAATGACCGTGCCATTGAACCTGAAATTGAAACTGGAATGCCAGAGGGAGATGCTAAGGTTCTTCAACATTCTACTACTCGTATAATTTAAAGCAATATGTTCACTCTATATAGTGTGATTTTTTTTTCCAGAGTTTGCAGTTAACAAAACAGGAAAAGATAATGAAGCTGTTTAAAACAATAGTAGAAAAGATCAATCTGAAGGCCCTGTTAGCCCCAGCAACAATTGGATCGGTACGACATTAGTTGCCTTACACCCACCTGTTTTGTTGTTTATCTTGATTAGTTAAAAGAGAGAATATCTATAAAATTCAGCATGAAGGAGACTTATTATGTGAAGAAAATGTATCACTCATCACAAAAAAGTTTGAACTCTAAAATGCTAAAGTGAGACCAAATTAGTGAAATGTTTCCAAACAAGATTATCGAAGCTTAAGGGAGGCGTCTTTTCTTGAAGTAAAGTTTTGGAAATTACAAAAGGGAAAGGATCAAGAAGGAGGCAACATGGAAGGAAAATGAATTCCCTTTCTAAAAGTCCTTCCAATTAAGCTATTGTTTACCGAGACCTTTGTTTCCCAGCAAGGATACTTCCTCTGACTCTGACCTTTTCCCCACATGTAGATTGTTGGCTTGATAATTGGTGCTGTCCCTCCATTTCATAACGCTTTAGTTGGTGATAACGCCCCTCTTCGTGTGGTTGAAAGCTCTATATCCATGCTGGGGTAAATATTGCATCTGTTTTATTCTTGTTGTCCAGAGTTTTGCATCTTGAAGACCATAGCTTAATATGGGTCTCAGGTTTCAGCTGGTAGACTAAAAGCACAACTACAGAAGTTACTCTTAAGTGGCTCTCAAGAAAATTGGTTAGCTTATTTTATACAGCTCGAATATGTTATACAATTCCCTTTTTATAATTGCAGTGATGCTGCCATCCCAACTATGACCTTGTTAGCCGGGGCAAATTTACTTGATGGTAATCAACAAGGACACGAGTATTTGGTGTTTATTTTCATTTCTAAGTTTATTGAAGTAATATCTTGTGAAAACAGTCTAATGAAAGTTACTGGATTTTCTTCAGGTCTAAAAGGATCAGGCATGCACTTTTCAATTATTTTTGGAATCCTTGTTGTTAGATACATTGCCTTACCACTATGTGGTGTAGGCATTCTTAAAGGCGCAATGCGTGTTGGCATTATCCCCCCCGATCCATTGTATATGTTTCTTTTACTGCTTCAATATTGTTTTCCACCTGCGATGAGCATAAGTAAGTTGATCATCCTACTTAAAGACTACAATCTATTGCTTCTTACATCATTCTAATAGGTCCAGTTTTGTTGTTAGCAAAGCACATGATTCTTTGTAACATCATAAGCCACAGACTTGACAAATACAGTTTGGTATCTGTGGCACTTCTGGCTTATATATAGCGTTTTCCATTTAAATTTTCAGAAATGATTAAACTATTTCTTGATTACAATTTATTCTTGCTTTGCTGACTGTGACAGGTACAGTTACTCAGATGTTTGGGGTCGGTGTTAGTGAATGCTCACTTGTGATGCTTGTGACTTATGGTTGTGCCGCAGTTTCACTTACTCTGTGGTCCACATTTTTCATGTGGCTTGTATTATAGCCCTGTTCTGTTGCATTATCTCTTCTTCTAATGTCTTCCCTTTAAAGTAATTGTAAACCATATTACACAGTCTTTAGAGTTCTCCAATTAAGAGTAGGAGAAGTTGAAGGGAGATTCGGGCAATATATATATATATATATATAAATTTTTCTGGCAAAGAACTTCATTAATTCATAAAGTGATTACATTTACACTCATCCGCGTTCCATGACGTATATATATGATGAATCAATTGTTTGAAGTTGAGGGAAGATTTGGGCAACACACATTTTTCTAGCAAAGAGGAAAAGTATGATTTTTATTCTTTTTTTTTTGTCCGATGGATTCTTATTCAATCAATAAATAAAGCTAAATACAACAAGAGAACTATCTCTCTATTTATAGAACCCTAAAATAATAAAATAACAATAATTTTCAAAATCAAATCATAACTTAAGATAAAGAAGATATATACAATACAATAATAATAAGATAATGTAGATATTCTATTTTTTAAATGCTGCATATATTGAAAAATAAATAAATTCTAATTCTAATAGAAAAATATATTTACTTAACCTCCTTAATTATTGTGCACCATCTATTCAACTGTAAATTCTCTTATTTTAACAGTTTGACTTTTTTCTTTTTGCCAGTTCGCAAGTATCCCACTGGGCACTCGTCACGGGTCCTGAAAGTATATTCATGAAGAACCGCACTCGAATTCTTCACTCTTGTTTCAAATTTGTGTTGTTTCATGAAATTAGATGACGAATAGCAAGGCAGAGAAAGATTGGCATTTTCGTTTCCCCTGTTTTAAAGAAAGAGAACATAGCCACCATCATGGAGTTCTGGAGCCTCTTCGTTACTGCGTTAATACCAGTCCTGAAGGTCCTCCTTCTCACCGCTATTGGCACAATTTTTGCACTGAATCGATTTGGTAAACTCATGAAGGACGCTGGGATGCACATCACGTTTAATCTGCTTCTTGTCTTGTTTGCATAAATATATAAGGGATAAGAAAGAGTGTAGTCTCTTGCAGTCTGACTGAATTTTCTTTTTAATTTTTGCAGTTTCAAATTCTTGGTCTCATAAGAACCATTCGGTATGAGTTTAAATATAGACATGAAAAACAAAATTTGTTAAAAGTACAAGTACCGAAAAAAAATCTTTATTAAACTGACGTAGATTTGGTAGTATGGATTACGTATTGAATAGAATGAGATGCTCAATTGGGGATTGGTTCTCCCGTCCTAATAGCTAACTTTTGAGGTAGTATTTCCCATCCCACTTATATACTCATCAATTGGTATCTGAGTTAAATTAATGACCTATTTGGAGAGGGCTACTCACAGAGTTTTCTGACCGATAGGATGAGAGGTGAAGTGCTGTGTAGAGTGCAGCAGCCAAAACTTTGGCTTTTCATGGGGAACCAATTGATGAATAATTGTTAGTATGGAATATCAAATCTCACAATGAGTAAAATGTAATGCTCAATGGGTATTTAAGTGAGTTGATTCTCCTATATTAATAGTTAGCTTTTGGGGTAGGGTGCTCCATCCCATTTAGATACCCTTCAGAACTAATCGAAACAAATAATAATTTAAAACTATAGATACCAAAATCAAAATTTGATCAAATTATAAGAACTCATAATGATATTAACACAAAGGAATATGTTTTCATAACATCTACCTTCTGTTTTGTTCAAATGTTATATTATGTCTTCATGCCCGCCCTCTCTCTTAGCATTCTGGTTGAAGCCATTACATTGAAGAGCCTAGTTATGCTGTAATGTTTCTTTCTTGCCGCTCCATTCATTGGGAAGTTGTTTTTCATTCATGTCTTTTATTAGTTTTTATTTATGCTTTCACTGACTATGCAGGTGGTTCATGCCATTAAATATTCTTTTGACTTTTATCATCATTTCAGCTCTCGAATGGTTACTTATTAAACTAACAAGAGCTTTTATGACTTGTTTGGATTAGCAGTGGAAACTACTTGTCCAACATGATTTATGATTTATGAGGTATGTCTGTGAGAAAAGTTTTGTCTTGGTTTACGTGAAACCGTGAACAATTTTTCAATGCTTTGACATACATGCACCTAGTCATATGCATGGGCTTGTGTTGGGATGCTGTGTAGCACGCAAGTTTCCTTACATGTTAGAACTTGCTTTTCTAATCATCTTATTAATTAAGCATAATTAGTTAATTTCAGACTAAAATTAGAGTGTTGGGCATATTTACTTACTTAAGTAATAAAAAAAATCTAACATTAGAAGGCCAAGGATCACACTTTAGACACTTTGGCCATGGAGGTCTTGATAGATCATATCAAATGCTAGTTTAACCCAAAATCGATGACAAGCCAAAAAAAATAACATTTATCATAGACTAAGGATGTCATGTTTACGACTATTTTGGGTTCAATGCCAAGAGGAAATGTGGGAAACTTGCTTCTGATCATAGTTCCAGCTGTATGTAAAGAAAGAAGCAGACATTTTGGAGATATGGATGTCTGTAACAGAAATGGACTGGCATATTCTCTCTATCCATGGCAGTGAGGCATTTCTTTAAAAAAGTTTGGGAAAATAAATATGTTCATCAAATGGGAATCTTAAGAACACCTGATTTTGAGTTTTTAAGATAGGGAACATTTTCACATGGATTTATGTCTACAGCCTTGTCCGTGTATCTTCATGCAAGAATTCCAAAGCAGGTGAAGTTTCTGATTCTCCGATGAATCCTGAATCTTTGCATGAAACCAGTCCCAAGAATGTTTCACCGTGTCCAGTTGGAGCATTTGTCTCTACAGAGAATGGCTCACAGACAAAAGACTTTATTTATTGGACTTGGTACAGGCCACACGAATCAGAGAGAGAAGAGAGGATAATATTCAGTTCTTTATTTCATAATCCCCTGCGTACTGGTTCTGACCCATATATATATAAGACCAGGTATATTAAACTGAATGCAAGGAATCTGCACGAGCGTATTAACAGAATAACAGAAAGCGCGACGTAACAATTGGCAAAACAGCAAAACAGAATACAGAAGGCGCCACGTAACAGGACATTGAGATTGCAAAGCCTAAGAGAGTAGCAAAGGTAGTTTAACATTCTTTTATAATTTAAAGCAATATGTTCATTCTACTATAGTGTGTACATTTATGTTTCCTTTGGTCTTTTCAGTACTGAAATTTTGATTCTTCACACCTTTGATGTCAAAGGAATTTATAAGAATGATTATGATTTGTCCAAATGATATTTAGTGGCAAAGCATATGAATAGTCAAAATCAAGTGCAATTAAAGAAGAACTGCTTATAATGCCATTCTCTGCTTTATATTTAGCCAGTGAATAACATTATTGCATTTACATTTGACAAATGTAAATAACCAGTGGATAACATTTTTGCTCTTGTTATGTCAAATAAGAGTAAATAACCAGTGAATAACATTAACTTACATTTTTCAGAGTTCGCAAGTAACAAAACAAGAAAAGGTAATGAAGCTATTAAAAAAAGAGCAGAAAAGATCAATCTGAAGGCCTTGTTAGCACCTGCAACAATTGGATCGGTATGGCAATAAGATTTGTTTGCCATGCCTTATTATTTGTTAAAAAGGATACCTCCTCTGACCCTTCTTATGTGTAGATCATCGGCTTAATAATTGGTGTAATCCCTCTACTTCAAAAGGCATTCGATGGTGAAAATGCTCCTCTTTTTGTAATTGAAGACCCTGTATCCATGCTGGGGTATGTAGGAATATTTCCCATCTTGATTATGTTCAAGAAACAAGTGAACTTATTTTATACTGCTCAAATATGTTCATCAGTTTTTTCTTTTCTTCTGATGAGCAGAGATGCAGCTGTTCCAGCTATGACCTTGTTAGTTGGGGCAAATCTTGTAAATGGTAATCAAGAGCATGAGCTTTTAGTGTTTAATTTCCATTTTGTTAAGTTAATTTCAATCGAGTAATTTCTTTTGTAAATAAGCAAGATGTTAATGTTAGAGATGGTTGATTTTGGCTGCGTTTGGAGAGGCCGTTGGCATCCAAAAACCCATTTTCGATCATCAGGCAAACGGAGCAATTGTTTGGATGCCCATTTTGCCAACGGCATTTTGCCCCCAACAGCCATTTTGCTCCAACGGCATTTTACTTATGGACTCAAGGGATGGAATTAGCAGTGCTGTCACGGTGGTCGGATCAGATGCTTCGTCGGAGTACCATGTAGCCCCCCAGACGGAGAACCCAGCAACCACTGGCGGAACGACAACGCCTACGCCGGCTCCAACAGCCCAAGCGAGCTGATCTTGCAACTGATCTTCTCAGGCCTCCG
>JANTPZ010012385.1:0-19719 GCA_025593235.1 Vachellia pachyceras | reverse complement strand
TCTGATAATTAGTATGAATCTTTGTACAGATGTAATGTGCAGATTCCCAATTGTGGTACGTCATGATTCATGTAATCATGTATTCTTCAGATTTTCAAGAGTTTGTGTAATACATGGGAGTCAGCTGCTATGACAAACCCGTACATGAGAATGTATACTTATGAACATTAGTTTTAATTCATCCTTCTCCAACCACAATGACCACATCGTTGTTTATTCCATATGATAGTATCCTGTGCAACGCACGGGATCACGTGCTTGTTTTCATAATATCATAAAAGAGAATTAGCGTCCGTCTCTCACTGCGTGCCACCTCCGCCTGGCAGTTTTCAGTTCGAATTCTTTCGTACGTCCGTTTATTGGACAAGTTAAACATGTTGAATAATATTTTTCTATAAAATGAGATAATCTCCTCCACATATTTACCTCAACTTATATAAAAATATTTCTCTACCGCATTCCCAAACGGGCACACAATAAAATTGATTTTGATGGAAATAAAGATAGAGATGGACATGAACTTTAAAATTACGTTTGGTATGTCATGAAAATAAAAATGGAATCTATATCTTTTTTTTATAAATGTTGATTTTTTGAAAATGTAACAAAAAATACTATTTTACATGAGGGAGTAGCCAAAATGAAAAGATGAAATTAGAATTGGAATTGAATTCGATGCTCAGTACATTTTTATCTTGAATATTATAAGGCTGTTTGTATTAGTGCTGCAAAGATACATTAACAAAAATTGATTTTATCTCATATACTTACCTCACAAATTACTAATCAAGTTAAAAAATTGTTTCTACCGTTCATCCAAATAAATACATAAAAGTTTAGGTGGGTTCGGCACCGGTCCTCACCAAGACCATGGCATGGTCTCAGGGCTCTTTGAGCACTTACAAGAGACTTACGAGATCGCCTACCAAAGGAGCCCTCACAAGTCACAACGACAAAAGGAATCGAACTCACCTCTTTGTGGGAGTTGAACCCGTTTCTTACTATCTGTGACAACTCTCTTGGCTCATCCAAATAAATATTACGTCAAGGTTGGTTGTTGGGGTTACCTTTGGGCTGTTATGTTCCAGTGCATTTGTTTTGTTGGACCCATTTTGGACTGTGTTTACTTGTGCGTTGAACCGTTTGTTTCGATGAAAATACCAAGCCCAATCTCTAATTTTTTTTTTCATTTTTCCATGGGAGGAGGGTTCTGTTTATGTTGGACAAAAATCAACAAAGATTATGAATATTGATATAAATCGAGATAAAATTCATCTTATATTTATTTTATAAATTATAAATAACGTCAGAAAAATTATTTTCGCAGTTGATGCAAGCAGATCCAAAAACAATTTGGGTGTAATAAAATCATCAACTTCCTTGCATACAAATTCTGTAAGTAACCATAAAGAATAAAGGATCAGTAAAAGGAAGGCATTCAAATTGCTAGATTCTGATCAGGAGCCAATTGACTTTGTGGCCAAATTTAAAGAAGTTAAATAAATTATTTAACTATGACATATATTCTAATTAAAATATGTATATGTATTATTGTGCATCAATTTTAAAAATAATTAATATATTAATTAAATTAGTTTCCTTAATCTTCTAAAACAATCAATGATATTTTATATTGAAGTTCATAAATAGTATTAACTATGATTATATGAGGGTGATGGCGACGTAACAACAAAATTGGACCCGCATAATGTGCCCCAGGAACATTATGGCTCAAAATAATCATATTACATAATTGGTTTCATCAACATTTGAATGCATTTATGTATATATGCTTTTGACTAGTCGTTTAGTCTCCATCTGAGTATAAAAAAGAGATCGGATTAGAATCTGACGAACGGATGATTGGTCCGATCCAGTCGGTCATTGAACTGGTGACCGGTTGATCTAATCAAAACTGGTTATGACTTGGGTAACGTAGTTTAATTAAAAAATACTTCTTTAAGACTAAGAATAACAAAAAATTGAACCAATTAATTAATTTTAAAAACAAATATAGTAAAGCTAGTATTTAATTCTCTATTTTTTATTTAAATAAATTTACTAACGAGGAAATAAGATAAAATTAATTCATCTTATCTCAATTGTTTTTAGGGATAATTTGGGAAAAGTCCCCCATTAAGGAATTATTTGTAAAATGTGACATTCCACATATATGCAACTGAGCTTTCACATATAAACCACCATCTTACCCCGTTCCACATTACGTGCAGCTGAATTTTCATGTATGCAACTGGGTTTACACATGTGCAGTTGAGCATGTTCCAACTCCCAGATTCTGAATATAATTAATCTGTGGTATTAAGAAAAATTAGTAAAGTTGATTATTTATAAAAAAAAGTGCAATTTAGTGTGTTTAAGATATATTTAATGCTTTTTATAGGAAATTACTCGATTGATATAAAGAAAAAACTTCTTATGGCTCGAACAGGTATATCTACTGATTATTACATTCAAGACCGAATGAATGAATGAAGGGACAGGTGGGGGAAAACGATTTATTGAGTTGCAGAAGGCGGTGGTTGATATGGATAAACTAAGTTCATTATTCGTTGAGAAAGATACGAAACTGTAAGAGTGAAATCAGGGTGTGAGATAGGACTTAAGTCAGGTGGTTTTGTAGGAAGCCAAATTGATGAAAGCTTTGTTTTTTTAATAAAAAAAAGTTTAGGTGAGTCGAGTCTTTGAATTCATCTTAGTCATGTATGCCTTTAGATTCAGAGGGTATTAATAAAGGTATTCGTAAATCACCTATCAATCAAATCCTCATATTAGTGGTGATATTTGAATTCACAGCCTAATGGGTTGTAAGTCAATACCTTACCGATCGGATTAACTTTTATTGGGAAAATGATGAAAGCTGTTGACTGAGAGTAGTGATTATTATGTAAAAGCTTTATGATGAGAGTTCAATGAACTTGGCAGCTTCAAAAGGATAAGAACGTAGCTGGCCTGTCCTCCATTATTTTGACTGATATTTTAATTTCTACCCAAAATTGTGAAGGCGAAACATCAAATTCCTCACTTAGTATATACTGAATCGTTCTTCTTTTCTTTGTTTTCTTCATACTCTCTTTAATCGTCTTAAGTACTATTTTTAAGGTTCTTATGTGCACCGCTAGAATATAAATTTGCCACAGAGAAAATAGTTTTAATTTATATGTATGTTTATCAGAATGATGGGAATTCTTAAGCTTAATTGACTACTTCGATATGGTCTAGCAATGGGAATCCTTAAGCTTTATATATATATATGTTAATGGATTTGGATGAAAATTCAGCGAAGCTGAACACAAGACATTCATATCCCTGCTCTACATTTAGCTGTATAATTTATATGAGCACGAAAAGATTTATAAGTCAAATGCAAAATATATCTATATACACACATATATATACATGTTCATAATCTAGAATTGAACGAACAGCACCTTCTCCTTTTTAATTAATTAATTTCTTTTTTATTTTTCTCTTTAGTCAATTTTCATTATTCTAATTATTTATTCATGATTTTTAAAAAAATTACAGGATAGCTGCAGTTCCATATTTGTAGTTTTTTTTTTATAAATTTGTATTGACTTTAAATTCACATATTCTGATACTCAGCTGAAACATTCTAAATATGATATTTTAGTTGAAATTGTTTAATTGCTTTTTATTCACAGAAAATAAATACTCATAGATGTATTTGTCTTTAAATAATATTAAAATTATTTTTAATTAACCTTTTCCACCATCAATTTTAAACCATTTGCAGCCCTCATGGTTCAATACTTTGTACGTATATTCAGGGCCATGGGTGTGAGTTTCTTCTTCTCCCCTGGATGAAGGGCTAGAGAAAAGGATGGAATGTGGCCGTCCAATAATTGCCACTCCCACCAGCCTATTTATAAAATATAAGTGATGATGGTTAAATCAATTATCACTTGAAAGTATTATTGATTGATTAATAATAACAACAGGGACATAGGTAGTAGTGGTAATGCAGGTTAGGTCCGCGGGTCCAACCCGCCAAATTTGGCGGGTTGCGGGTTTGCAAAAGCCAACCCGTCAGGGTGGCAGGCTGGACCCTCAACCCGCGGGTTTGGCGGGCCAACCTGTCTAATCCGTTTTTTTTATTTTTTTTAAAAAAATTATATTTTATGTATTTTTTAACATTTTTTTCATTTTAATATTTTTTTACAAAGAAAAATGTAATATTAAAATATATTTTTAGGAAATTATTGAATACTTATTCATAAAATTTAAAAGAGAATAGCATAAATATGCAATCTTATAAGAAAAAACTGGGTAAAAAAGAAAAAAAGAATTTATTGTTTTATTTTTTTTAAGTTGGCGGGTTGACCCGCCATGGCGGGCTGGGACTTTCCAGCCCTGCTGGCCCGCTTTATCGGTACTAGACATAGGTATGACCATCGAAAACAAAATTAAAAGTTAAAAAAAAAAAGGTTATCTCACCTTTGAAATATCTTTTTATTAAAAATTAATTTCCCTCGAACTCATGCTCTTGTCTTGTCATACATTTCTTTTACTAAACTGGTTTTTTTCCCCTAACCAATCTATGAGACTTTTCAACGCTATCCCACACAAACCCACCCAAATATATGATTGTGTGGATAAATAGATAGAGTTAGAGTTTGGTTTAAGGGAATCAAGTGAGGAGAATGATGCTAAAGTTAAATAAATCACTTAGTATTCTAAAATATTTATATGTATCATTATATTATATATTAGTTTGTAAGTTAGGCAAATTAGATTATAGAAAAATGATAAATATATGATCAGTTAATAAACTTTATTAATGTCTTCAAAAAGTTAACTAATTTTTTATTAAAGACAAGATGTAACATTACCTTTAGTTATTATTATAAGAGCTGATTGAAAATTAGATTTACTCTTAAATATCAACTATGTCCTCTATATTTAGCCATTTTTTTCCAAATCACCCATGTCAATACTCCCTTAATTATAATTAGATATCACGATAATTCAAATATATATTGTATACAGAAAAATTCTATTTACTCCACACTTCTAAGAGTTGAATACAGTGATTATTTATATCAATTCGTGTTTTTATTTTTTATAAATTAATCTTACACGAATATGTATAATTTATCGAAAAATAAAGAGATAAGCCTCCTCCAGAAAAGAAAGAGATTTGTGTAATAAAATTGTTAAATTCTTTATATTTTTTATGTCACTCATCAATGAAAAAATAAGCAAAATCTTTGTTTTCTTGTTAACTTTGTTTCACAAACTTAATTATTTTGGCACTTTTTTTAAAATTTTTATATAAGGGGTTTGAATCAAATAAATTAATGAATTTAAATAATTTTATAATTTCTCCAAAAAATTCTATTGGCTCTTGTAATAAGAATAGAAAATAGTAGACCCATTCATAAACACGATAAAAAAGTATTTTTATATAAATAAATATGAATATGTAAAAGAGATTATCTCATTTTATAAAAAAAACACTGTTAAACATGCGTATAACTATTAATTCAAGCAAGTGCAGTGTATTTGTATAGTATTCATTATGTGACATGAAAAAAACCAAAAAAAAAGCTAGGTGGATCCCTATGATTGGATGTCGACATAATACCGTCCTTTAAGTTCTGTCAGTTGGCTTTCCGTACTACATGCTCAAGTGCAATAATTAGATATTCCCCCATTAATTCAGAATTGAGGACTATCTGCGTTCCAATCTACCCCCTGTAAATGAAAATTCAAAATCCCAAACACTGAAATCGAGAAACTGGTTATTACTGTACCCCGTTTAAAAAAAAATACTTGTTCGTAAGTCAATATAAATATATGAAAAATATTATTTCATTTTACAGAAAAACACTGTTAAATCATTTGATTTTTTCAAATGACGAATGAAACAAGCCCATTATTTATGTTACAAACAGTGCTTTTTCACGTTGAAGAATTCAAGTTGACTCTCCGGCATTGCCTGTAGTCACATGTAAGTTATAGGTTTTATATGCAGTTTAATTTGTAGTAATAAGATTTACGTAGATTTTGAAAAGAGGAGAAGATTAATTAACTAGTGGAACAATCACTGAAAATACATTAATTAAGAAGAATATTTTACTCTTTGTGGGACTCTATATATCATACATATATACACACATTGAGTGCACAAGAATGTCATATAACTGTATAAACACTAAGAAGTCCTTACACAGATTAGAATAGATATTGGGCCAATTTGGCAAACTGCCATAAGCCACTTATAAGTGCTTATTCACACAAGCTGAGGCAAATATGTGGAGGAGATTGTCTCGTTTTACAGAAAAACACTGTTGAACGTGTTTATAAAAATAAGTCATTACTTGCCAAACAGGGCCATTAATGGGGTGAACAATAAGAGAGATGGGTCACTATGAAAAAGCCTTTTTGCCATGATCTTCATGGATCATCGATCCTCCTCCACATTCATTCATTATATTAGTTTATATACATAGATGTCATAAACCAATAAGCTCGTTTCAGGGTGTTTGTCAAAGTTTTTCCCCCTTTTTTCCCACATTGCACAAAAATCGAGATAAAAACTCCTCTCACATACTTATGTCTTGTTTGGCATTCCGTTAGGAAAAGCCAAAAACACATTCAATAGTGTTTTTTCGCAAAACGAGATAATCTCTTTCACATATTTACCTTGACTTACGTAAAAACATTTCTCCATCGTATTCCCAAACGGGTCGTATATATATCGACTTGTGTAGAAGTACTTTTTCAACATATTCCCAAACAGACATTTACTGGCACGCATTCCCCTCTATTTAATTCCCAAATGTCAAGATAAACTCTGTATGTAGCCAGGACACCATATATATATATATAACATCATTCAGTAGATATACATACATGTTCCATCGCTACGAATCATGCATGTATATATACTCCTCTCATTGTATTCAAAGGGTAGGGAGAATACTTTATTTGGTCATGCATTATCTATAAATCATCTCATTAAATTTTTATATGTTGTACAATTTTATCTTCAATTTCTTATGTGCTGATAGAATTTGCTCTCATGCGTAATAGTGGATATCAAATAAGAATAACTGTTAAAAAGTTATTGAATTTTAAGACATAATTAATGAGGATTAAGTTTTTTCTTGTTCTGTAAGAAACATGTTGGAAGTGACTTGTAAGTAAGACATAAGAAAGATCATATAATCTCACAAAAAAAATGCCTAAATAATAATAAGGCAGATATAAGGGAGGGTCCTCATCACCCAGCACACCTTGAGGCCGTTAAAGCTAAAGATGATTGTGTTGTGGATGGTTTGAAGCAAGCCAAGAAATTTTAACCGGAACAGGATATGAGATTGGAGACGATGAAAGAAGACAAGAGAATGGAAGAGTGAAAATGATATATGTGCAGAGGAAAAGGAAAAAGGGTAAATCTTTTGCAACTTTGGCCTGATGCTAATAAGTGGTGATGATGTTCATTCGACCCCTCCAAAATAATCATGATATTATTACAGAGTAGAAGCACTCACACACACACGTGTGTGTGTGTGTGTGTGTGGCTTGCACAAGCTCAAGGACCCCATTATATGCACTACACTCAGATATGATCGAGTGAGCAGATCAGAGCATATAGTTAGGAAGGATTATTGTGGCGTATCTCTTCACAAAGTGCACCCAGAATTTGTTTAAGAACTTAGATAGTACAAGTAACATATATTTTCAGCGAGTATGCATGACTTTTGCATCCTATCTATGTATCATGGAAGATACTTTACGTATGAATAAAAATTTTAAAGAGTTGCACCATTCAAAAGATATGAATTTCTATGTACCTTTTTGTAGTACCTGCAGATTGATTTTTAAACAGTTTCTCGGATATAAGATGGGCATATTGAAAGCCTGTGAGCTGTGATGAAGGAAATATGCATGGACCATCTGGACGTAGGGGCATGAAGCTTTGCCCCATGTCTGTGTCAGAATATAGGAAGAGGACAGCCATAATCAATAATGGATATCATTATCATCTTCTTCTTCCTCCTCCTCCTCCTCCATCAATCAATCGTCATAAAGCAATGAGCTCGTTTTCTGGGTGTGGTCAAGACAGGCGTAGATGCTAGCTAGCTATTTTGATCATTATTATCGGAGTAGGAACACATATATATAGGCTAACCGCTAACAATTATAACACCTATGTTAGTTCGTTCGTTCATGATCGCCAAGGCCCCAACTCTATATATTGGGTCTCAATCGTAATTAACGATGCTTTTTTTTTTCCTTCTGGGTTGATTGATTGATAATAGTGATGTTGAAAATTAATAAAAGGCAATTAATTAAATGGTCATTTTCAGTGAATATAATAAAACATCAACAGAAATCACGTCCACCATTGTTGGTCCAGCCTTCAATCACGATATATCAGGGAAAAGAATGCAAAGGGAAAAGACATATAGCAAGCAAAATAATGCATAATACTCTAACTAATATATTTATCTATTTCTTTGGTAAATATATATATTTATCTATTTCTAACTCAAAATTTTGCCATGAAACTTTTTGACCCATTTATAATTAAGTCCATACATTTTAATTAGGTGCAGCTCAATTTTTATAATTTTGAATCGGTTGTAACTCAATTTCTAGACATTAACTCATTACAATCTAATTCATATAGTTTTAATCATTTTATAATTTACTTTTTATTATATATGATTTATTTTTTTAAAATATACAGATTGAATTATAAAATGATTAAATCTATAAAGATTGAGCGGTAGTGAATCAAAATTTAGGAATGAACTACAAACAAATTAAAATTATAGGGATTGAATTATATCGAGTTAAAATACAGGGACTGATTAACAACTGGATCAAAACTATAGATCAAAACACTAATTTTCTCTATTATATATATATGGTCTGTTTGAGAATACGATAAATAAGTACTTTTATAAAAGTCGAAATAAATATGTAAATGAGATCATCTCGTTTTATGAAAAATAAGGTTGAATGTATGTTTAGGCTCTCCATAATCATTCTGAAATAGGGTCATAATGAAGCACAAATACGACCTGCATGGCTGCACAGCCTCAATCGACCCCATTAACTTCTTCCTAGCTTAATTCATTCACTCACTGTGTGTGTATACAGCTTGGCTTTTGTTCATAATCCCCCTCCCTCCCCAATTTAATTATTTACCTTCACTGCATTCTCTTTCCTTCCAAATCAAGCCCGACATGGACATGACATTACAGAAGCAGCCTACCTTCTCATGGCCAAACCGACCCCATATGATATAACAGTATTCTTTTGTAACTAGCTACCTAGCCCACCTGGTGCAGCACAGATCAATGCTAGTACTTTTGTACAAAATCAAATTATATATATATACGTATATATGCCCCCTACACACACTATCTTCTCCTCCTGTCGGTGTTGATTAGTGAATTCATTATTGGGCTAAATTAAATCCAATATTATGTGGATATAAAATATTTTTTTGTGTTTAATGTAATATTCATTTTATACTTCAACTGAGGTAATATAATATTGTTTTAGTCATGTCACTTGGAAAATTTTGACCACTTCTTAACCTCTTAGAAACCCATGATCCTTCCTTTTCATTGGTTATTGATAGTTTAATATCATAACACGAATGGATAAAGAATTCTTCAATAAATATAAAAACATATCACTATACATTGACTAAAACACCCTCATCTAATCCTTCTCATTTCAATTCATTTCCTCCAATTTCCTAGAATACCCCCCTTCTGAGGTGGAAAGTGGCCCGGTACTTCCTTCCACACTTTACCTTCCCTACCAGCTCCTTCGTAATTTAAATTTTAATATTTTGAATAAATGAGACATTAAAAAACTGAGTCCTTAATTAAGTCATTAAGAAATCTATAAACATTCAAATATACACCATTACATAAAAAGTGGGGCTCCGTAAATGTTACATCGACACTGGTCGTTACATGTCCCCACACCAAGGGAAAAAAAGCAATAAGAAAATAAAGGATCCGAAACAGTAGGTATTAAACAACAGCTTGGTCCTTTCCACTAACATGTCAAGCCGAGTCAACTCTTTGAACCCTATTTCCCCATTTGAAATAGAAAAAAAAACAAAGAAACAAAAGGAAAAAACATAATATATATGCGAATTAATAAAGCTTGTGGGATAATATGCAAATTATTATTACTTTGACCCTTTCTTCCATTCATTCATGGAATTCATAATCTGATTGGCCTGCAGCTTTCTGGAACAGGGCCAGCCTATTATCTCCAAGCCTTGACTTGTACAAAGCCTTCTTGTATTCACACCATGTGAACTCTTTGTACAGCTTCTCTTCTTCCTTCTCCATCATTGAAGCTAAAGGTGCTATCTTTTGGCTCAATGGTGGTCCTCCAAAGTATATCATTGAAAGCCTTGACCTGCCTGAGTCGGCCAGAACCCTGTGCTTCACGCTCTTGAACCTCCCATTTGTCATCACCTGCATCCAAATTTCACCAAAAAAAAAAACAAAAGAAAAGAACTTTTCACCCCCGGGTTGATTTCTACTGCAGTATCATTACCGATAAGAAGAAAAAACATAATCTTATGTGGAATCAAATGTTTGGCGTATATTATCGTGTATCTTTCAACCAATTAAGGGATTATGATTGTTCTCGCGACACATAGGAGAGAGACAGAGAGATGGGGTAAAAAAGAAGGATAAGATGGATGCCAATATAAAACGCAGGGGAATTACAGGGAGATTAAGAAAGGGATTACTATGACTATTTTTAATTTTTGGAGTCAGAGAAAATTTGAAGGAAAATGAATTGTTGTTATGACTGTTGATTGATAAAGAGTTGATACCTGAAGGGTATCGCCAACATTGATGAAAAAGGAGGTGTGATCCGATGGGACGGAGACCCAAGTCCCATCTTTCAGGCAAATTTGCAGGCCCGACGTGTTGTTGGATCTTAGCACAGAAATTAACTGTGGGTCCGTGTGTTCTCCGAACCCGATCAAGTTCTTGCTACTCAATGTTTTCACCTCAGAACATGGCGGATAGTGATTCAGCCTGAACAACGAATCGCTCTTCTCGTCCCTCAACAGCCTGCTAAATGCATTCCTCTCCTCAATCCCCAAACCGTCCGCCATTAATTCCAACACCTCATAACTCAGCTTCCTCACCGCCGAAACATATTTCTCCAAAGCAGAGCTGCAAATTTTTACCCCGCATGAGAAAAATCTCCTTCTTTTTGTTATCACGCCATGTTGGATATAAGCTCAGTTAGGTTGTGTAAAAGTTACAATTTTCAAACTGAATTCATTAAGGGGAGATACCGTTTAGGTTTACAACAGAGAAATGAAGGGGGAAAGAAGAACTCTGTTTTCGCTTACCAGAAAGCATGAGGGTATTGACTGAAGACGAAGAGCGTGTTGGGGGAGATGACATCAGGGTTGAAGTTAAGGAGGAGATATTCAATCCAGCCAACATCACCGTTCCAGCCAATTCGCTTGCTTCCGTACCCGAAAGGATCAGGAGGGCCTGCCCTGTCTTTCTCGGACTGGGGCTTCCCGAAGAACTTGCGTGCTTCATTCTCAAGAGTTGTGATCAGCTCCATTGAGACGCCATGGTTGACGAGCTTGAAGAAGCCGAAGTCCTGAGAGGCACTCACTATGAGAGAGGCAGCGTCAGGGTCAGAGAGGTCGATCACAGGGATTCCCTCGTAGAAGTTCGCGGGCTTGCAGGACTTGAAAAGAAAGACGTTGTTGTTAGAAGGAGGGCGAGAGACAGCAACCATGGTTGCGAGCAGAGGAAGGTAATTGAAACAGAGAGACAGAGAGAGAAGGAGGACAAGGAGAGAGAGGATAGACTGTGAAGGGAAGAGGAGGGGTTGGTGCGGTTTAAATGGGGAGGGGATGATGCGAATGCATGAGAGTGGTGATGAGGAAGAGAGAGGCGTTACGAACTAAAGGAATCGCACATCACACCTCGCCGCTTCACTGTCTCCTTGCAATTTACACTATCGAGAGAAACCAACAATTATCCTTCTCTTTTTCTTCGTTTATCCTCTCGTTTTACTTTTACCGTCCTATCTTTGTTTTAACTTTTAATAGATACTCTAAGGTCCGTAGATAAACAGTGAAAAAAGTGTTTTTTTTTAAAAAATGTCTTTTTTAAAAATGTAATGTGATTTATGTTTGTATTTAAATTGAAAGAGTAACTTTTTACGAAAGTGAGAAACTGTTAGAATAAACGTTGGAGAAGTAATTTTTTGTGACAAATTACTTGAAAGAACATAAATTTTATTAAAGGCTACATATTCATATATATTTTATTTTAGATATTTGCGATAATTTTGAGGAGAAAGATAATGATAAAAATAAAAATGAAATAAATAAAAATATATGTAAATTAAATATAATTAAAAAGTAAAATTCTTCAACTAACTAATAATATCACATAATTAATTGGATAGTAAAGTCTCTACAATTTGATTTCTAATTGCATCACGAACACGTTTTATATATGTTGAAAATGATGTTACATTTGATAAAGATGTATTGTCAATGTCAACATCATCAGTGTCTTCGACAACACTTTCACTTTGGGCTCTTATAAAGTCCACATTGATTTAAGAATTTCTTCTAATAAAATTATGTATAGTCATTGTTGCACAAACAATATGGACTTACGTTCAGAACTTGTGTGCTGGCATATCTTGTAAGTTTATAAATCTACTCTTCCGAATTCCAGAAGATCTATCTATTGTACACCTGAAACTTTGGTTCTAGCTGAAAAGTCTAAGACTCAGTCAAAGCAATTGATGCTGCAGATTCTTCTAGTCAATGAATCAGCTGATCTTCAAAAGCATCTTCAGGAATCAAAGCTTGATGTGTTAAATTCTTCAAATTCTATGGCGGTTGGGCCTTTATTCTAAATTATTTGCACCATGTTATGTTTTGTCTGCGCATCATAACAATGAGGATTTAGGGGCTCTATTCTACAACAACTTTCATAATAGCGCCAATTGGAAAATACAGAACTGCTTTCTTATATTCAAACTCCTGAAAATAATGTATCATGTTTAACATAATCTACGTTAGTTAAGAAAAAGGAAACCTTAAGAAAAGATCTTGAGAAGACAAGAACCAAGTTGAAAGAAACAGAGTCTAAGCTCAAGATTGCCATACAAGAGAGAACAACACTTGAGGTTTTATATAATATCCCATGCTTTCATCCTTTACATGTACATAATCAGTTTTCAAAGCAGCAGTCACTACTAACTACACAACAACAAATCAAGGATCTCTTGGAACTCCATAATCCCACACCAAATATTGATGGAGAGATTTTTGGATCAAAATTCCTGCCTACGAGAATGAAGGAAACAAAAGCAAGCCAATGGCCTATGTGTGAACGAGAAATATATGTAAATGAGATCTATATCAACCTCCAAATAAGTATTGGACTCAGGTTCCCAGTAAGGTTCAACCCGGCTATGATGAATTTGACCCGGCGTCCTGCAACATCAAATTTAGGGTGCTAACCCCTCAAAATCGAAATTCATGCATGAACCAGCAACAACTCTAAAGGAGATGAGCTTTTTACCTGTTGAGCTGCGAAATCCGATTATGAGTTGAGTTGATGCGTCGATCAAGTGACTGCAAGATCTGTAACGGACTGTCGATTTCAACTGAGCCGAAAGCAACAACCAGTTAAAGGAGAAGAAATGCGTGAGAGCTACCCGACGTTGAGTTGACGACGGTGAAGAATGCGATGGTGGTTGTGAGCAAAGTTTGGTAGATGGCCAACGCCGTGACGTGTCAGAAAAACTATTGAATTGTACTTATAAAGGTCATTTTTCAGTAAATAATTATAAAGGGTATATTGGATTAAAAACAAATATGTATAGGATGTTACAAATAGAATATAATGAGTATCTATCAAGAGAGTGGGCACAACCTATAAAAAGAAGCATTCGGCATTATTATTGAGTGAGATTTGGATGAATATATAATGGAGAGAGAGGTGGAAGGGAAATGGAAAGAGCTTTGAAATGGGGTTAACGTTAGAAGCAAAGTGGTAATAAGAAAGGAGAGTGCAATGTACATACCAAGAAGATGAAAGCGTGGGAGATCAAGTGTATGGATGAGAAAAAAAGAAGAGGAAGGTACATGGAGAGAATTACTGGTGATAAGCCTTTTGGTAAGCATGGTTTTTATAACTTTCAAAGAATAGCAAGACTTGCATACAAGTGAGAGGTAAGTACAATAACCCTGGCCAGTAGCTTGTTCTTTGTTTCTTATCACCAAGTTGGAACGAAGTTTGAATTTTGGGGAACAAGAGAGAGGGCTGCAAAATTATATATGGATATAGAAGGGGGGGCTGGCTTTGCAAATTTCTGTATCTGCACAATATTATTGTGTTGGTTAGGACTTAGGACTTTCATCAGACTCTCTCATCATCCCAATTAATGTCATGTTGCTATCATATCAAATCAGATCAATTATGCATGTACCGTTATAAGTATATTATTATATCATTAATCATAATAATTAATGCGCCCATAATTCAATTCCTTTGTGATGTTTAGTTTATAGTTGATGATCAAACCATGGGCATTTAATTTTCCGAGTTCTAATTGGCTGATCAGGGTAACGAAATATGGGCGAGTGCAATCAAAGAAGAGCCATTTATCATGAGAAATAGTTGAGATACTTCTCGAGTGCCACATCGTTTATGCTTTACTTAATAAAAATGTTTCAAATGTCTTAATAATGTGATTCTTTATCTCATAAATTTCTTATAATTATTTTTCTTCCTTCATGACCCATTATGGTATATATTTGTGGGACACATAACAGAAGATACTTTAAACATTTTTATTGAGTATAACAGGGATGATGCGATCATCTCAGACTATGTAAGTATTTCTAATTGACTATTTGCTTGTGCTGAATTGTTTTTTTAAATTAATAAAATTTTAAAAAGTAATATTGAGAATTATTGTAACTATTTGTAAAGACTGCAATTTAGTATTTTAAAGATTCAATAATAAAATTTCATGTAGTCTTAGAATATATATACTTTGATCTTAAATATCCATCTTTTTTACTTCATTGAAAGATCTTATCCGCTTCTTAGTTTTAGAGTCTAAACCCATTTACACCATTAGATTAGGTTATTAAGTAATTTTTATAGCTTAAACCTGAATTATGTACAAGGCTAGCTAATATTAATATCACTCTTGTACTAAATTGAGATAAGAGACTCGCTCCAATAAGGTATATTATTATTTTAGATTTCCACGAGCATGATAATAGACATGGTAAAAATAAAAATAAAACAAAAGATTGAAGAACAAAAGTGTACCGCAGAGGAGCAGTACTGTGGGGGTCAACAAGGTCCATATTGTGTTGTGTCTTGTTCTCATTGGAATGTTTGAAAAAATCCCAACAAATTAATTAGCAGTTTAGCCATATGATGATAAGAAATGAAGGACAATCATAACGATCACAAATCTTTCTTCCTTTCTCCCTTTTTCAAAAAGGATGGGGCTTTTAATTGGAAGAATTATCCAGAGGTCCCAAGTAATAAAATGTATTACAAAATGGTTTCAAGAAATTGTTAATGATAAGTTGATAAACATAATTTATAAGTGAAGTAGCTACCATTTACAATCTCTTGGGACCATTTTGGAACCTTTGGGTAATTCTCCCCTTTTAATTTCTATGATCTTTGAATCGGTCATGATTGGAAGGTGACTCAAAGGGATGTCGTGATCTGATCAAATTATGTTGAGGACATAATATGAAGCCGATATGAGATTTATTCCTTAATTACTGGGTCCGTTTGGGAAAACGTTGGAGAAATACTTTTACCATTTACGAAGTAAATGTGTGAAGGAGATTATCTCGTTTTATGGAAAAACACTGTTAAACATGCTTTTGGGGTGTTAAAACACTTTACCAAATGAAGGCGTTGTTTTTGTGGCTTATGTGAGATAGGGTTCCTATTAATTAATAAACACACATATTCTTCTTCTTCTTCTCCAATTCCTAATTGAGTAACCACTGCATTACATTATTTTATTCAGCAAAAGGTTTTCAACTTGGTAATGTAATTTCTTTAGGCGCACACAGAGTGAACTTCTGATTCTTAATGCTTTTTTATTCTTTATTTACAATGAATAAGTGTATTGTTTTTGCGTGACGGATGCCTTTCTAACACATAAACTATAATTGATTATTTAAGCACAATATTATTATTCATTGGGAATTGGAATATATATATTTGCAGTGCATATGATCTCAACATATTCTTTAAGAACAGTCTAATTGAAAAATGTTCGGTGTGTTTAATTACTATCGATACAAGTTAAAAAGAAGATTCCATCGTAAAAGACTAACTTACTGAGAAGAGAGTCATCTAAACTTATAAATTACACTTCTCAATACACTCCTTCAAAAGAAGGCTTGTACGATGGCTTCATGCAACACTTTACTCAGCCTCTTACCAGGTTAAAATCGTCTGTGGATATCCCTCGCGTGAATATCAAAGTTTCTCTAACGTGGATCTCATATAACAGTAATCAAGTGATCAACTTGCTTAATGCCCTTGAGAAAACCGTAGGCAGTCTTATCTTAATCCGTTCGCCTGGGTAATTTGAACGTGAAAACCCTCGATTGACTAAAATTTAATTTCAGTTTGTGTCGAGAGATGTCGACTAAGTATATACGTGTAAGCTAAGACAGACTTCCTTGTGGGTATGATACACACCAGAACTACGTTGTTCTCCTAGTGCTCAATATATACATATCGATATGTGTGTGTGTATTGATACATACATATAAATATATGGCTGACTTTTCGAAGAAATAACTTTGAACAAATAAGTCAATATATGTCTGATTTAATGGAGACAAAAGGGATAAAACTAAGGTTTTGTTCCAATAACACAACAAAGATCTTTAAAAGAATTCGGCCATTGTAGGCCTATCTGGCATATTGTAAGAACACTGAGTGGAGTGAACAATGTAAATTTTATTCGTCGACTGTCAGCTTTCTAAGTTCATATAATTGGTGAACTTGTTGTGTGTGTGTGTGTGTATATTCTTATATACTTAATTCCCACTTCGATTTATTAAATGTATGTAATATCTTCAACATATATTCCGCGTATTTCAATTGTGTCAGGAATATATGGGAATTTGTTACATATTATTTTTTAAGGTGTTGGGATGTGTCATCAGCAAATTATCTACTTTCATGTTGACATCGATTGTTAATTAGATAGGCATCTAAAAATAAGTCAAACTGAGATGATGCCTCATGAATAATGTAGTGGATGGATACAAATTTTATATTTTTCATTGGTATTATATCAAGTTTTTCAATCACACTTTATCATGTGTTTGTTTATGTGAGTTTATAGTTTAATGATAATATTTCAAAAATATAACATATGACCACATGCATGTGGTTGGAGAATTTGACATAATGAATATCAGGGAGTTGAATGAACTTTTTTTCTAAAATTAACAATTTATACCATGTGTGCGTGGAATTCCAGTTCTTTCAATTTATGTTAGATGTTAATGAAATTTGACGCTTGTTGAAATACGGACCACCCTTAGTGGATTAGCCCAAAACTCACTTTGGGGTAAAAGTATGAATGAAAGAATATATGGGAACATAGTGATGATTTCCTCAAAAGTTTGATTTTGAAATTATTATTTGTGTGGGAATAGTTACGTTGGAAAGTCATAATGCGGGGAAGTGGTTCCTCAAGCGTATGTGACAGAACGTACGGAGAAACAAAGTGTTCTCCCTTCCCTTCTCTGTAAATCCCCCTCTCCTCTCCTCTCTTCTTTTGGTGCATTTGCTGTGTCTAAAATCTGGATCCACCATTGTGATCCAAATTCCGCGTAGGTATTTGTAGAAGCATCTACATGTACTCCCGAAATTCTTCAAACGCTAATTAGTTCTAGTATAAAGTTCCTATATAACTATACAATCAAGGAGGTCCATATTGAAGAATTGTGACAATTCGCTTGCTAATATATATTAACCTGAGACGTCACTGATAAGTGCAACATAAAAACACAGAATTACATCCAATAAGAATATATATATGTGTGTGTATGTATGTATCAATGTCATTCTCAACATTATTGGTCAACACTATAACGTAATCTTATGAATGTATTCCGATCCACATTTTGACAAATATAACAAAATAAAAAAAATCTACAAACATTTAAAATGTGACTTTAATTAGTCATCATTTAAAACTAGACATGGCACGACTTTATCTAAAATTAAATTAGACTATTGTGAGTTTGTAACTCATAGGTTACAATATTTAATTGTAGACAAATTGTCAAAAGTGCTTATAAACACTTATAATCACATTCAACAATGTTTTTCCACAAAACGAGACAATCTCCTCCACATATTTGCCTTGACCTGTGTAAAAGTACTTATAAGTATTTCTCTATCGCGTTGCCAAATGGACCCAATAATTTTTCCCATTCCATTAAAATACCAATCAATATATTAATAAAAGTCATCACAAGTAATTGTTATTGCTGTCTCACTGGGCTGATGGCTCAAGCATTGTCAAACTTAAATCAACAATAGCTCTCCCAAAGACATTAATATTATAGGCTTATCATGTATGCAAGTTGAGACAAAATTAATTTCTCTCACAGACTTATTTTATAGATCGTAAATCATATTGAAAAAAGTAATTTCCACCACTAATTCAAATGGACACATTTTTGCCACATGATTAAAACTCATTCAACTAGATCAACACAAGGGATCGACCACTTGGGGGGGGGAGTAGAGAGTATTTTATAGGTAATTAACTACATTTGGTGAAGCTGCAGCCCATTGATAGATTGAAAGAAGAAATAAAGAATGATAAAAGATAGATTGAAAGAAGAAAGATGTTAAAAGGAAGGAAGGGAGGGGAAGTTAATTAGAATGGAGAAGGTGTGGTGCGTGTCGCTTTAACGAGTATGTGATGCACAAGACAAGCAAATGGGTCAAAGGGAAGACCATGCACCCATGGACATGGACCTCACCCTTCCCAATTAACCACCGCTGATACACACACACACACACACACACACACACATCACTGTCCTTTAACCTCAATGTGTGCGTGTGTATCATCATCGTCGTCGTCGTCCATTAACCTCAATGCCTGTCCCTTTCTTCTTACATACATTCATATACAATCTCCACCTTTCCCACCTTTGATTCTACAACTAATTTTTTCTTCAACTGACGACAATGGTACTTGCGATCGTGTATCTTTGAACAATTACATCCTTGCTCTGCATATAATTATTCGCCCACCAGGTTGGAGATTGAGACAATTCAAAGTTTGAAACTCAAAGCAGATCGATCAACAGCAAGAAACTCTCAAAGTGCAGTATAAATCCAGATAATATGTGATGTGATAGCTTGGCAAATATATTAATTGGCTCCACACATGCATCATCATCAGCTCCATATATCACATCTCTCCATTATTATTATTGTTATTATTCAAACGCGTATTTATTAGTGGGTTGTACAACACTATATGTAGTGCCCATTAATTCACTACATCTAATCAATTTCAGTAGCAATTAAGTATAGACCAATTAAAGCATCTTTCACTGATATAATATAATACATTCGGCTGGAAAAAAATACA
>JANTPZ010012384.1:0-16953 GCA_025593235.1 Vachellia pachyceras | reverse complement strand
AACCAACAAAGATTTAGGACCCAATCAATTCTTAAATCTGTCTCTTTCATTTTTACATATGAACTTTTATTTTCAACGCGCTTTAAAATGTTTAATTGTTTATTAACATTATATTCTTATTTTAATTTCGAGTGATTCGTTGATTTTATTTTTATACAGTAGAAATTAAAAGAGAACTGCATAACCCTAGAATGTGCTAATAAGAGAGGATTTTGCAAAGCAAAAATTGCAGGTCAGATGGGAGTGGCAATGCTTTCTTTATCAGTGAGCCCGCTACGCGATTTTTCTCTTGTTGACAGTGATATATATCAATCATCCATTCTCTCTTGAGTATCTCGTGACCATACATAATAAGCTCATAATGAACATACATCTCATTTGCTCCCTCTTTTAATAATTGAATAGCTTTCAGCCATTTATTCTTTACCACTACCTTTTGAATCCATCATCTCAGGCATGACGCATGCCCATAAAGCAAACCCAAAGCTTAGCAAAAAAGCGCTTCTTCTATTCCAATATTCAGCAAAAAGTGATGATAGGGCCGAGAAATCAACAAGTACTGCAAACATTAATAACAAATAGGCCTATAAAATTCTTCCCTTCCCAGTGAACATCCACGAGTGATGATCCTGTAGAATTCTTGCTCGGCTTCCATGTAATCGTTGAAGCCAGCCGTGTTCTTCATTAGATTTATCAGAAAACGAGCGATTTCCCGTTGCTTCTGTATCTCTCTTAGCCTTCTTTGCTGTGAAGTCTTTCTCGTTCTTTCAGCCTCTGATGATGCTGTTAGCCTTTGAGATGCTTTCCTTGATGAATCTCTCTGATGTTTGCCTCTCACTTTCGTATCCTCGAATGTATCTGCAGTTTTATATGGTTTTATTCAAATGATCAGTCTTTTATGCAAAAAAAAGAAAAAGAAAAAAGAAAATGAATATGCAGAGATAGACCAATGAGAATGCTAATCCTGCTATATAATATACCTTTGGAATTAATGTCTATAACTGACGCTTTAACTTGTTTCTTTCCAAATAATTCATAATCTCCTCCTTGTTTTTGTATCCTGCTGCTTCTCAAATTTCGAACAGTTTTTCTTACATCTCCATTCTTGAATGGTTCTTCGACATAGTTTCTTTTCTTTGATAGATCTTTATAATCCTCGCATTTCATTTTCACAGTCGTCATTGTTTCTCCAGACGAGCCTGCATGATCTTCAAACAATCTTTCAGAGATTATTTATCATTTAAAAGCTTAAACATATATAATTTAACTTGTTCTGTAGGAATAATAGAGTTGCATCTATAACATACCTTTACAATCATGATCTATAACTGAGTCCTCGACTCGCTTTGTTTGATGCAGTTCATCATCTCTTCTTGGTTTCTGCATTTTGATGATTTTCCAGTTCCAAATATTATTCTTCGTGTTATCTTTATGCTTCTTCGATGGTCTTGCGTCACAATCTTCTTTCTTTGACTCAGCACTGATCCCATCTTCCCTTTTCACTTTCTTAGATGTAGTCAGTGTTGCTTCCCTTTTCAAATATTCACTTCATTATAAATATTCCATCATCATTAATAATAAAAATCACGGATGGAAAGATTAAGTTGGAGAAATATGGATCTAATAAATACAGGTAAATAAATCTATATCTTATCCTATGATAATAGTTAATTAAAGCTCGAACTTTCTAGTTAAGGATCACTGATATTATCATAGGAGATAATGTACAAAGTTAATAGTTGTAACATCCCCATAGCCCTCCCTCATAGATATTGTCCCTATCGCAAAGAGGGCAGGATTTTGCTTCCCTGGTTTTCTACGATAACCCAAAAAACGCATCTATGATGGGAATGTATCCATACTCTTATAAAGCGTGTTCCGTTCCCCTTCCCAATCGATGTGAGACTTCACATCCACCCCGATAAAGGGCCAGCGTTCTCCTTGGTACACCGACTGGAGGCCTGGCTCAGATACCATTTGTAACATCCCCATTACCATTCCTCGTAGATATTATTCATGTTGCAAACAGAGCAGGATTTTGTATCCCATGTTTCTACCTTTTTGGTTATTGTAGAAACCCAGGGAAACAAAACTCTATTCTGCTTGCAGCAAGAATAATATCTACAAGGAGGGTACCCTGGGATGTTTCAATACCTCTAAAGTTTTGACTGCCTCTATCCATAGTTTTCTATATAAATAAAAGAGAGATATATATAATATGTTGCATGTATAAGATACCTTTACAATCCATACCTATCACAGAGTCTTTAACTTGTCTCGTCTGGTGCAGTTCATCATCTCCTTTCAGTTTCTGCTTTTTGATGCTTCTCCAGTTCCGAATGGTATTCTTTATATCATCCTCATGCTTTGCAGATTTTACATCACAATCTTCTCTCTTTGACCCATCCATCCCATCTTCCCTTTTCACTTCCTAGTGATGATCGGATTGAATCCTTGGCGCTTGTGTTCAGATTCAAAAGAAAACATACTTGAAAATTGAAGTGTACCGTAGGTCCTTAAATAAAATCTCACATCCAATCAGTAATGAATATTAAATTCCTCTCTAATTTTTGTTCTCTGAAATTATTTATCCCCAATATTTTTGTTAGTGGGGAATTATTTTCTTCTTTAAAATTTTATTTACCCCCAAAATTTTTCACAAAAAAATTTATTTCCCGCAAATGTCAAGGAAGCTAAATTTCATTTCAAAGCGCCTATTTGGGTAAGCGTCATCTTCCTTCTACGCGTACCAACTTCGATTTGCTCCTTCCTCCTTTCTTTAGTTACCGTGTTCGAGCACCTAAACCCTCAATTCTCAGCCACCGAGTCCTTTCTCTCCTCCACTCTCTTCAATTCTCAGACCTTCCTATGCTTCACCATCTTCGTACTCGAAATTCCCCCTAATACCTTCCCAGAATCAACCTCCAATCCTTTGCTCAAACAAGCGGTTTGGATCTTGAATCTAGACCTTCCGATTGAGGATCCGTAGAGAGAGATATTCAAAATGGAGGTGATGATGTTGTGGTTGCTGGATTTGCTCTCTTCTTTCCAAATTACTCCACGTAACTGGGTAAGCTAGGGTTCTATGTGGATGATTGTTCGTAAGAGAGTGTTACAGAGCCATCTTCTACTTCCCTAGCTTGCAGAGCCGTCTTCTACTTCCCCCACTCCTCAAGCGGCTATCAGACTCTCTCGCTTCCCCTCTCTCTACTTCAATCATGGCTACTACTAGAACTGTCAAGGATGTCTCTCCCCACGAGTTCGTGAAGGCTTATTCTGCTCATCTTAAGCGATCTAGCAAGGTATCTTCTACCGTTATTTCTTTCTTCAGGAAACACCGAAATAGTAGTTGGGAATGTGTTCTTCATCTTCCTTTTTTGCCGATGACCAAGATTGATTGACAATGTGTCAAGTCCTGTCTTGCTTTTTTCGTGTTAGGAGCAACGACTCCAGTCCTCTCCAATTTCAGCTCTCCATTGATCATATTACTGGTCATTTAGGAGATGAGAAGGTTTATCCTGACCTTCTTTAAGCTATTAGACTTGTATTTAATTAACCTTTCAAACTCTTAACTTGTCCATACCAAATTAAACAGGAGCAAATTTTGGCATCTCAAATCGTGCAAGTTGTCATAGCAAGGGATTCTGTTGAGTTTCCTCGGGAACTTCTCAACGGGCAGGTATACAGCTTTATTGTTTGAGTTTTTTTTAATGATAAAACACTTCAGCTTCTCACTTTTCCTGTAATGTAGTTTTCTATGTACACGTCATTTTTTGTTGTTTAAGGGGATTTAAATTTTCCTATGATGTTGCACATTTGCAGAATTTGGCTCTAATGGATCTCTCAAGGTTGTCTGAACCAATAAAAGAGCCTGATATTCTGTTGAATCAGGTGAATTGAACTTGTTTGGTTAGATGTAGTGTTTATCTTTACGAATCAAGCTGTTTAATGTTTTGCATATGTTTAGATTGCTGTAGCTTTGCCTTTGGATATCATGCCTGGACCCAGGGGACCCGGCTAATTACTCATTACCACAGCAGGTTCTTATTCTATCTTTCAAGAGTGCAAACATGGTAATCTTTTTTTTTTTTTGGACTTTAATACTACGATTTGCTCTTTTCAGAGGCCAAAGGTAAACTTGAATTCATGGAAAGGACTTTACAGTGGAGGCATCTAGCACCAACAGCACCTAATACACTTGGTATACATTACATACGTGTTTTTCATTTGATTTATCAGAAAACGAGCGATTTCCCATTGCTTCTGTATCTCTCTTAGCCTTCTTTGCTGTAAAGTCTCTCTTGTTCTTTCAGCCTCTGATGCTGTTACCCTTTGAGATGCTTTCCTTGATAAATCTCTCTGATGTTTGCCTCTCACTTTCGTATCGTCGAATGCATCTGCAGTTTTATATGGTTTATTCAAATGATCACTCTTTTATGCCAAAAAAATGGAAAATGAATATGCAGAGATAGACCAATGAGAATGTTAATCCTGTTATATAATATACCTTTAGAATTAATGTCCATCAGTGACTCTTTAACTTGTTTCTTTCCATATAGTTCATAATCCCCTCTTTGTTTTTGTATCCTGATGCTTCTCAAATTTTGAACTGTTTTTCTTACATCTCCATTCTTGAATGGTTCTTCAACATAGTCCATCAATGACCATTTCTCTTGGCACATTGTGACCTTTGAATTGAACACACAGAAACGACCATTAAAAAAAATGAAACCAATAAAATGCATACAGAACATCAAATGCTGTATTCCATCTAGTAAGGTGATAGCACAAGACATAAAATGGGTAACCGTGTGTATATCAATATTTTAGAATTAAGGAAGCCTGGCTGAACTAACCTCCCCACTTCTCTGAGTCACAATAGTCTGCATTTGGCTTTCCAAGAAATGCTTCAGAATATTTGTCTGGATTACTTGCTACAGTCGCAGCTATAACCTTTAGCATGTTAAACATCACAATGGTCAAGGTAAAATCACATATTTATAAAATATGTCAGCTATGTGCTCGAAGAAAGCTGAAAAATACAACTCCTTATTACATTTTTCATATTCTATGCATGGAGCAGCATTCTAACTATTACATTTTTCATCCCTTGACTAATCCGAAAACGAACAGCATCCAACTCCTTACAAATGCATCCAGAAGTTCTAATAGACTGGGACAAAATCTGGAGTTTTATGGGGGAATAAAAGATCAGATAGAGCAACTTGGACTAACACAAGTCATATTAACTGCAATAATGTCCTATGTGCATTTATACATGTACTGCACCACAAAGACTCTCCAGGTAGAAGAAAAACTCTGATACAAGTAAAATTCACTGATAAAGATGTCAAAAAACAACCATATCTACTTAAAAGCCATGTGCACTACCCGATCTTTTGATTTCTGAAACTAATCCAGATTGATGCCAAGCAAAGTATAGCTTTATACAATCAATGGCTAAAGGAACATAAAAGCCAACATTTCAAGGGCCAGATGAATGAGAATCAAAAACATATCGCAGAAACAGGAAAGATACAAAAACATTGATGCTTATACCTTGCTTGACCTTGATGATTGATGGGCAGAGTTTAATTGACAGTGTGTTCAAATCTTTTGCCAAAATGCATGTATCTTCTAATCAGAAACTATTGGCATTACTACTTGTAGGGAAATTAAAGCATGTCTATGTATGGTATGACCCCTCTTAAGATCTTTATATATATAGGTCTCACCGATAAATATAATTCAAGATGGATAAATGATTTTTTTAAAAGAAAAAAACAATTTCCACCTGGTGATATAATCAAATTTATGTAACATGTAATATATTAAAAATATTCTTCCTCTCGCACATCTGCCAGTGTAATTAATTAAAGTGTATGCAAATATCATTCTGGTTATTATTAATTGTTGGTATTAATAATATTTAGGGTTTAGGTTGGGAAAGCTCACAAACAGAAAGAGCCACTTCATCTAAAAATGTTATTTGGAGGCTGATCTTGGCCCAACAATAAGAGTTTCAATTGGTATTTAACTATTGAAAATTTACCATCGGCTTCCAAATGGAGAAATTAACGAATAAAAGGTCTCAAATATTGGTAAGATTATCATCAAGTTCCAATGGTAACTGGTCTGGTTGTCATTAACAACCTCATCATCCGTTAATAACAACCGGACCAGCTACTGCTAGAATCTGATGGTAATTTTGACAATCTTTGTGACATTTTATTCATTAATTCTTTTTGTTGGGATCTGATTGTAAATGTTCCTTTTAACAATGGCCCATTTGGTAGCATGGAACTGGACATCTAGAATTGGAATTGAGATTGGAAGTGGATGTTTTGCTGGAACCCATTTCCATGGAATTGTCATTTCCACAAAAATGATGGAATAGATTCCATGGCTACACTCATGGAAGTGAGATGAGTTCCATGGAAATGATATTTATGACTATTATATCCTTATTCATTTTATTAATTGACCAACTTTACCCTATTATATTATCTTATATTAGTCTTTTCACATTATAAATATAAATATTTAATTAAAATAATACTTTACTTCTTCCAACATACCAAACATACTTTTTATCTCAATTACACTTTTTATCAAAATCAGTTCTGTGTACCAAACGAGGCATATAGCTTCCTATAGATCAAGATTGGGGGAAAATTTGTTCATTTATACCTCATTTGGTATTATTTTTAATAGCAGTTCCATCATTCTTCTCCTGGAAAAAAAAAAGAGTTCCATCATTCTTCAATACCCGTTGCTCATGCTCGCGGCCAAGGCATTTACTCATATTTAAATCTTTTTTAATCAATAGCAATTAAAAAATTTCTCGGTCCATGCAAGACAATGTCTTCGATTGGGAATACGGTAGAAAAGTACTTTTACACAAGTTGAGGTAAATATGTGGAGGTGATTATCTTGTTTTACGAAAAAGTATTATTGAACGTAATTTTGAGGAGTAAATAAGATTTTTAAAATAAGCACAATAATAGTTCATACTTGAATACATTTCCTCAATAACCACCATTAGTAATCTTATTCAAAGCACAACTAGTAACGGTGAAAAATTAGTAGAACCATAGATAACATGACACCTGATGAGATCTTTATAGGTCTAAATGATAAATATCAAGATAAAGGTATTTTTTAAGGAAATCAATTAATGGCAGGATCTAAAATGTCTCATTTTAAAAATTTTAAATCTAAAATTGCCCATCGATAACTTCTGGATGATTAGTACAACTTAAAAAAAATTTCCGGATTATTTTTTCCCTTTAACCTTTTAATAAATGTATAGGCTCATCTTTGATAAAATTTAACAAAACTCCAATTTTTAAAAATTAATTATATAATAATTGAATATGCTTGTTTGATATAAAAATTTATAAAATCTGAGTCATGGAATATATTATTCTCACATGAAAATTAGAGATAAACGATATTTTATTTCATGACTCATATTTATAACCTTTTTTTTACTGCTCAACGGGTAATTTATGCATACGCGAACACAGTAAGGTAAGACCATTTCATGAATTAAAATGAAACCCTTTCAAGATTATTTTTTTTTAAAAATTCAAAAAAAATCTTGTGGAATAATTAATTTTAAGACAGAATAATGATGCTTGTTGAAAGTGGTATATCCACCATTAATATTTCGGTATTATATAATTAATATTATATTAATAAACGATGACTTTTTGTTATTGTAAGCTTGCGTTTAAGTCCAAATATTCTTTCTAATTCCCTTTGCTTATTTAAACCACACCCAGCAAGCAATCTTCCTGTTTTTCTTTGTCATCTCACCAAATTTTTGTCTCCAGTTGTTTTTAAATATGAATTAATCGTTCAAATATAATTTAATTAGAGACACGTGCTTAGAAATTTTGATAGCTCCACACCCATATCTGTCCTTTGGTATGCTATGGGTGTCAAAAAAAATCTTATTGAGAAAAAAATATTACTTTGAATATGAATTCTCTAACTGCTCAAGGACATCAGAGGTATTTTCATCAAATTTATAATAGGTGTGTTTGGGAATCCATTAGGAGAAACGAATTTATGAATTTCGAAAAGAATTTAGGGATCCAAGAAGAATTTATGGATTTTGAGATTTTTTTACAGATTTCAAGATGTTTTTGTCTTGGTTTGCGTGCACCATTAGAAAAGATTTTCCAAACATGCATAATTTCATTCATTTTATTTTAGGAAAATTTACCATTAGGTCCTAGTAATCCAATTAATGAATAAAAGGTCTCAAATATTGATAAAATTATCATCATGTCCTAACGGTAGCTAGTTTGATTATTATTGATGGCTGATGAGGTTTTTAATAATAACTGCTGCTAGAACCTGATGGTAATTTTATTAATCTTTGGGACCTTTTGTCATTAATTCCTCTATTTGGGACCTGACTGTAAATTCCCTTTATTTTATTCTAAGAAATGTTTGTTATTTTTGTGCATAATATGTATGTAAAATGTGTTTTTCCTCAAAGAGCTCAAAAGTGATTGCCCCCCACCTTCCAAAAACCCACTTAGCTTGAAACTAAAATTTTTCAGATGATTATAACTGTAATTTTCATCAACTTATCTATGTATACATAATTAAAAAAACGTGTATATATATAGCTTATTTTTATTGTTATATTTGTGAAAGTCCATAAAATATATATTTAATTAGAAAACACAGGAAGTGTATGATTTATTACCCAACTATTATAAATATAAAATGTTTCCATGAAAACAAATATAAAATTTTTAATTAGATTTATTCGTTTTAGTTAGAAATTTCATAAAGTAGCACCTACGTTCAATTTGTTCCTTACAGTTTGATTTATGAAGTCATACAAGTACAACAGTAGGAAATATTATTTTCTTATACCTATTCGGAGAACTTTTCGTATGTAAGGCTCCTTCAGAACTGCAAAAAAAAAAAAAACCCTTGAACTGCTGTCATCAACTTCTGAACTCTTCGTATGTAAGGCTCTTTGATTGGTCGACAACTCTTAACGTATGTATTACTATAACGAGCGTAAATTCTTGAAACAAATCATACGATTCTAATCAAGAGTTAATAATTATACAAGTCAACCTTAGGGTTGGTCCGTATTATCAGCTTTATAACTAACGACACCTCAGAAACTCACTCAATACAGTTAGATTGTCCAAACCTTATAATCAAGGAAAGCAACATTGAACTCACACTTCACATGTTAATTAATCAAGTCAATTTCCTAGAATACTTAACTTCCTTTTTTTTTTTTAACAAAAGAATATGTTGAAAGGTAACTTGTGGTAGTAATAACAAATATAAAGTCCAACACTCCAACATATCTATCTAACCCAATTAATTATATTATTCTCTGCGTACGTACACAGCCCACAGAAACAAAGAAAAACCAAGTTTCTTTCTATGGCAGCACCTTGTTTTGCTTAATTCCCTGTCTCGCTCTTTTCTTTCTCTCGCACTGTCACTCGTCGCTTCCCTTTTAGCATTCAAACTCAACATCTCATTTATTAGTTATGAGGAAGCTCAACCACCATTAACACACAAAAACCAGCAAAGACCTACCTTCACATTTTCTTTAGGCGCCTCCTCCTTCTTCTCCTCCTTCCATGTCTCATATCTCTTCAACTTTTTCTTGTTGGAATTATATTGGAACATTGTGGGTACACCTTACTAACACACAATCAACTAATGTCTCTAAACCGATCGAAACCAGTGGCTTCATCAAAGTATCAAAATCCATCTACCAGTTTCACCAATAACAGCTGATTATTGAACCTCTCTTACTGAAAGTAACACTGCTCTTATTATGGTTCAAACACTTACTGTGATTTGGTTTTGACTAGCTCATACATCAGATCACTGTGAATTTATAATAGTTAGTTAATTACCTACACACTTTTACTCCCTGACTTCATGGTCGAATTAATTTTGAATGACAATTAAACAACACCCATGCATACATCAAGTGTTTTTCATTTGGGAAATCTTCTATTTTACCCTATTTATAAGTCACTTCATTACATTTTTCATGTGTTGACTTTGTTTTATTCGGTATACTTATCCGATCCTATTTATAAGTCACTTCTAATGTGTTTCTTATGGATAAGAGAAAACCTTAAATCATATCAACGTTATCTTAAAATTCAACAATTTTCATATTCAGTATTCATTAAGCACATTGACGCAAAGTCATCACATAATAAGCGAAAAGGAAAAATGTTTATTCACATATAAAATTTAAAAAGGTTACATAGAACCAAATAAAACATCATCGAATATATGTGATATAGTTAAAAAATTGTTCAATCTTAATCTTAATTATAACAATATCAACGGTAACATTTTCCCATCCTTGAAACGAGAAAGAGAAAAAACCACCAATTTTTCGGTTCTAAACCACCCTATGGCGCCTGCTCTCTCTCCCTCTCTCTCATCTATCAATTTTCGTTACTTTAGATATTCTTGAGATGAGTACTATGCAAATCCAATTTTCGAAAACATTGGTGATGCATTTATTTTAATCATTTAATGCTTAGTCAAGAGTTCAGAGTTTCTGGACATTAAATTAGAATTTTTTTATTATTTTTCGTGAGAATTAACAAGTCAACCATGTGGCCTTTACTTTACCTCGCAAGAGTCATACACGTAATCGCTGATTCATCACTATGCCCTAAAAAAAAAATACATTCCATTATACTACTGCAACCATCGATCTGTTTGAGACGCTAGCAAGCTAACGTGGCGTTTCTTCCTCATCCTGGCGTATAAATGCCTGAACCAGCAAGTTGGCCATATAGCTAGCTATCTTGGCAAAAAAAAAAAAAGGCCATATAGCTAGCTATCCATTGTTCCCAAGATAATAACTAAATATATACTATAGTTTCTTCCTCATCCTTGCATATTAAGTTTCTGTCTAACTATATATATAATATAGCTATATAACCCCTAATTCACAGAGACGTTCAAGTGTATATATTCATCATGATGAAGAAGAAGATAGAAGCAGCAGCAATATTGGTAATGAGGTTTAAGGAGATTGTCTCTGTGTGTGTTGGCATCTCCATGAGAATTCTGGGACGAGTTCTTTTCGCTGCATTCACCTGCATTCTCGCTCTAGGTATGCCTCTCTCTCGTATCTTTTTTCTGGTAATCGTATGCCTTGTTCTTACAGAGAGAGAGTAGTATGATGGGCAGGTTAGTTCAGTTTTATCTTAGCATATATGCTGTATATATATGTGGTTTTCAATCTGTCTATTCTCAATCTGGATTAAGTTAGTGTTGTTTGGGAAGGAGGATATGTTAGTTCTTAATTAAATAACATGGAAAGTGTTATATATATATATATATATATATATATATATGAAACTGTTACAGGAGGGTCAATAATGGGGACAGTAGTGGGAGGGGTGAAGGGTCAGAGATCGGAAGCAGGAATGCTTGATGGAGCTGGGAAAGGAGCAGTGTCAGGAGCCATTGCTGCTCTTGAATTGCTTGATTTTCTTGTTGATCATCATCAATCTATGTCCAAGGTAAATTATACTTTTGTCCATTTAAATTACACAAGTCGCTTTTCAAAATGATTCTTTAGAGTACAATATAAACTATCTAAATAATAATTAAGGTTTATTTATTTTTTATTTCAGTTTAACATAAATTTAATGAATTAGCTGTTTTGTCTTAAATTTAGGGAATTAATTAAAAGTGACTTACGTTCATAGTGGAAGGAGCATTTAATTATCATCAAATACCTAATTCAGTAATATTTCTTGCGTAGACGCATTTATTACAAAGCTACAAGTACCTATTAAGCATAAGAAGATACTTCGTAGGAAATGCGAATTAGATTTGAAACGTTCAGATTCAATTTAGACTATCTGATTTAATTTTTAAAAGTCTATATTTTTTTAAAATATTTCAGCAAATATAGAATTTAAAATAAAAACAATCTCTTAACTAATATTTTTAAAAGAAATTTTCATTTTAGAAAACGTTCTTTAAAAAATTAAATTTAGACTGATTAAATCAAATCTAGAGACAGTTCATATATGATTAGTTCTCTCAACTAATCATTTAATGGACTCGTTTGGTATGATGTTTGAATTTTTCAAACGCACGTTCAACAGTATTTTTTTCGCAAAACGAGATGATCTCCTTCACGTATTTACCTCGACTTGCGTAACAGTACTTATCTACCGTGTTTCCAAACGAGCACAATGCTGGGTAAAACAATAAGTGACGCCCTAGCCAGCTTAAAGAAGAAGGCTGAAACACAAGTTTTTATTGACTTTATTTGTATATTTAGGATATTCTAAATCACTGGTATATATATATTTTTAAAATCATTATTAAATAATATCTGTCCTTTGCTTAAATGTAGGAATAGTGGAATACAGATGGCTGCAACTTATATTTCTTTTTTTTTTATAGCAAATGACCCCATATATATATATATATATTAGAGAGAATGATAAAAATAGAACCTGAAAATTGCAAAATCCTTGATTAGGTATTTCCTATAGAATGAATTGTGAACTATTAATCAATAGTAGTTGATGCCTTATCAAGATTAGGAAACAAATCTGATTTATAATTTTGCAACTTTCAAATTCTTTTTTCCTATCATTCTCCCTGGTAGACCTATATATTATCAGTCCTATATATGTATAAAAATAAAGTTAAACTATTTTTAGCCGGTGATAGTATTTTATTTTCTTAGTTTTACATTTTATGTTGATCGAATTTTTTATTATTAGAAAAATGTCATTTAGCGACGGAAAATCCTTGGCTAAATGGTTATTTTCCTTCACTACAATGAGGGTTGTTAATATTTTCCTTCGCTAAATAGAAATTTTCTGATAGAAAATAACCATTTAGCGATAGATTTTCCATCGCTAAATGACATTTTTCTGGTAGTGTTTTTTGACATTTCAGCATTTCTGTTTATACTGTTGGAACTTTTGATTTTTAATTAGCAACTGTTAATTACACACAAACACTTCTCATGTGAAAGTGCAGGTTGCCCTATTAAGCAGTTTATTCAATGGTGAGGTCCTAATGGAATGGGTATATCCAACCTATCAATGGCATGTAAGTACACACAATATATATGAACATTAAATTATTAAAAATATTTGATAATTATACATACATACATATTTATATATATTAATGATATTGTATGATCAGATTGGGATCACAGAAACAATCTACAGGGAAGTATCAGATATTTATGATAAGAGAGGAGTTCCAGGGTTGTCCCAGAAATTGATTCATAACCTCCCTTTGAATCAATTCAACTCCACAAAAATGCCATCTTTGTACAATGAATCTTGCTGCTCCATTTGCTTCCAGGTACGTCAGATAACTAAATGTTGAGAAGTTTTAAAAAAAATAGTTAAATTAATTATTTGTAAAAACATGTATGCCAGTTTTCTTTTTTCTTTTAAAAAAAACTCTCATTGGAATTGGCTATACCTTATGACAAAATATGGAAAAAATTATAAAGTTAGAAGATAAAGTGGATTATGGATTTATAACCATAATTGAGAAAGCAAGCTCTTCCCCAAATCTAGGTTTTATTACAAAACCTATGTTTTACCCCAAAAACTAGGTTTTGGCCAAGTACTCACATTTTTTCAAAATCTATGTTCAAACCTAAGTTTTGAAAAAACTATTTTCTTATCAAATCACACTCTCTCTTATAATTAATTTTCTCTTTTCGCTTTCCTTTTTCTTTCCTCTTTCTTAATTACTTTTTATCTCAAACTCTGTAAAAGTCAATAACTTAGTAAACACAATCACCTTTCAAAATCTAGGTTTTACCTCAAAATCTGTAAAAGTTATTCTCTCAAGATCTATTATCCGAAACATAGTTTTTACCTTGAACTATGTACAAATATTTTCAAACGGATTTCCAAATATGCTCTTGAGCAACCTTGAAAGAATCCAAAAAGTTGCTCCAGTTTAGGTCACCCACACAAAACAGCCAAGAGGAAGCATGCAAGCCTTAGTCTAAACCTACTTTGTAAACCAATATAACGATTGTTTCTAATAATTTCCAATTATATAGTAATATTAATAATCATAATTAATATAATAATGGCACTCAATTTGATTTTTGGTGATGTGTGTGCAGGAGCTTGGAGATGGAGATGTGATAAGGGAGCTTCCAAAATGTGATCATGTCTTTCATTTTCACTGTATAGACAGATGGCTCATCCAACAAGGATCTTGCCCTATGTGTAGAACTTATGTTCTTGATGATCATTTTGATATTTAGCCTTTTTATTTTTTTTGTTAATCACTTAGATGTTTAATTGTGATTAGTATTAATTACTTTGCTTTTTGCTGATGGGTTTAACTTAATTATCTTGTATTGACCTAAAAGAGGGTCAGAAATCAGATAAAATCTAGAGGCAAAATTGTACTCTTCTTTTTTCTTGATGTGGTGGCTTCATTTCGAGAAATTGTTTATAAATTACTCTTTCAAGTATTCCATATATAAATTATAAAAAGATGAACACCATCAGGTGGTGTCCTCCAGATAACCTTCTGATCGTATTGCTCTAAGCTGATGTTTGCTGGCACATCCGCACATCTGTTCCCTTCTCGGTATGTATGCTGCTGTACCACGCGACTTGCCAATTCCGATTAAGTAGTTCGTTAAGTTGTCTGCTGAGTGAGAAGCACCCATACGTATCTTTCGCCCATGATTGATCTCTTCCACCACTTGCCTTGCGTCTGATTCTGCTACCGTTCCACTGCTTCTCCATTTGTCCTAAGTACTGCATAATAACTCATTCTCCATTCTGTGGTCTCTTGAAGTCTGGATTATGTAATTGTGAGTTCCTCCAATTCCATATATACCAGCAAGAGACAGCAAACTTTTCAGGTCACCAGAACCCATTGGTATCTTTAAACCCCTTCAAAATATTCCAATGAATGCAGTTTCTTAGATCTAAACTGAAGAATTTATTTCTCATGTTTCGTTCAACTAGGCTCTTCCATACCGCTGCGGCAAGAGGACAGTCTCTCATGGTATGTATGGTTTCCTTGGCATACTGGACAAATATCTGTGTCTCCACCCCACCTACCTGTCCTTTCCTTCGTTGCAATCCGGTTATGAAACAGAGCCACAAGAACGTACGAACACGTTCTGGGACTTTAAGAGCCCATATTGGTCCTCACCTCTTCCTTTAAGCCAGCGGTATGCTGAACATGTGGAAAATTCTCCATTCTGGTTGGCCAGCTCCACCATCTGTGACTGGGGTGAGCATATGAAGGATAGATTGTTTGGTGAAGGCAGGGATATACGCTTCAATTGCCGTTAGGTCCCATTCTCCTGAACGTCCTAGTACATCTTTCACTTTCATGTTCTTTTCGATGGGATCATCCTCTGTTATATATCTTCTCAGTGACCCATCCATATTTTTACCCAAGTGTCGTTCCAGACATATGTGTTTCTTCCATATCGAATTTCCATTGCAGTATTTTTCTTGTACTCTAGGCCACAACTTGGCTAATTCTTTCCATAGCCTAGAGTCTCCTGACTATGCTTCCATGCATGTTTCCTTCTAGTGATGCTACTCGTCCTTATTTTCCTTGTAATAGTATGACCCTCAGTTCATTGGGGCAAGTTTTAATCCTCCATAGAGCTTGCAGAGAAAGGCATCGTTCATATCTCTCAGAGACTTGATGTTCATTCCCCCCTTCGGATTTTGACTTGCACAGGACGTCCCAAGCAATCACATGCCATCTCTTTTCTGCTCCTTGCTCCCCCCCCCCAAAAAAAAAATGAAACTCCTTTCCATTTTCTCCGGCTCCTCCATGACACTTTGCGGGAGTTTCTCATGTTGCATTGCATAAAGTGCCATTGTTCCCACCACCGATTTGATTAAGGTTAGTCTACCAGCAAGTGATAGACTGTTGGCTTTCCATCCACTAAGTCGACGCTGAACTCGTTCTACATTTCCCTTGTATTTATCCTTCCTCTTCTTTGGTTGCACAGTTTCAGCTCCTAATCGGCATATCGACCCAGCTCTGGAGCAAACCTGATTTAGTTTTGAGCGATGATTGATATAATATTATTAGCTGCACAATTTTATATGTAATTTACATATTATTCTTTTATTCCATTTTTTATCATTTTATTTTCTCTAATTTTATCACAATTTACAAAATAATGTATATATGTATTTATTATTTAACAAGTTTCATGTTTTTTGAGTAATCTTTCACAAAAGTTACTTCTTTTGAGTAATCTTTCACAAAAGTTACTTCAACTTTTATTCAAATAATTTTTCTTTTTAACAAAAAGTCACATCTCCAATATTTATCTAAACATAAATACAATTTTTTAAAATGCGTTTTGCTTACTTCTTTTGAGTAATCTTTCACAAAAGTTTTCTTCAACTTTTATCCAAACAATTTTTTCTTTTTAACAAAAAGTCACCTCTCCAATATTTATCTAAACATAAATGTAATTTTTTAAAATGTGCGTTGCTCAAAAGTTATTTTTTAAAATGTATTTTGAACAAAAGCTACTTCTCCTAATGTTATCCACCGGACCCATTAAAATTTTAAAAAAAAAAATCATCAGGTTTTGAATCCTAACAAATCTCATCCAATTGATGACTAATATAAAAAAATATTTTTATAATGAGATTATTACAGTACATTGAAAAGTGTGACTAATAACATCTTTGTAAAAAAGATGCGAGCCTTTTGACATTATACACTAGTTTCATTAGCAACACATGATTCAGTGAAGTGAATTATTTCTTCACTAATTAAAATAATAATCAATGTAAATAGTTATTAAAATTATTTAATCAAATTTAAAAAATTATACACCATGCTTCAATATATCAACTTCAAACACAGCAAGTGGTCAACTTCAAACAGATTTATGGTAAGGTTTCAAAAAAG
>JANTPZ010012383.1:0-23481 GCA_025593235.1 Vachellia pachyceras | reverse complement strand
CTTTTATGAATTCCGAGGTAAAATCTAGGTTTTAAAAGATTGTGTTTGAGAAGTTATTGGCTTTTACAGAGTTTGAGGCAAAAAGTAGGTAAAAAAAGAAAGAGAAAAAAATAAAAAAGTATGAAAAAGAAAATTTATTAGGAGAGAGTGCGTTTGATAAGAAAATGGATTTTTCAAAACCCATATTTCAAATCGAGATTTTGTATTCAAAATAACTTTTCTAAAAAAATATGAGTATTTAAACAAAATTTAAATTTTAGGGTAAAATCTAAATTTTAAGAAATGAGATCAAATAAGCTGTAGATCAATGTAATTCGTTTTAGTTTTCACAGAAAGATAAAAGGACCGATTTGCCCCTTGCCATCAAAGAAAAGAAAGCATTTGTCCCTTTCTTTTCTTCCTCTGCACATTTATTAAAAATTCGTTACTTTGCTTTTTCACTAAATTCCGAGTCGTCAACTTTATCTCATCGATACCTTTCTATTTCTTGCTTTTACTTCATGTGTAATTAATGATGTTTCTTCTTTTCTTTTAATTAGGGCCATCCTGATCATAACCCTTTTTTCTAAAAAAAATAATAAAAAAATTATTAGTTAATTATTACAATAAAATATGAATTTTATAAGAACAAGTGAAAGATATAAAATTTCCATTCCTTAATAAGAACAAAGCAAAAGGGCCAAACAAAAAGGAAATGCTTTCTCAGTTCTAAGCATTTGCACCTTTACTTGGTTGGAATCGATTAATATCTGTAAAAAAAATTCATAAACTTTTCTGTGTATGGTGTGTAAAAATGTGTGTATATAGATAAACTTCTTTAAATTAAGCAAAAATGACACCTCTATTAACTGTACAAATATTTGTTATTTTTTATTTTTGTGGATCTCACACTATTATTTTTAAATTAAAGTGTTTGTTTTTCAAATGATCATTTAAAAATAATAGTGTGATGCCCATAAAAAATTAAAAAAAAAAGTAACAGCATTTGGAGGTGGCATTTTTGCCACATTCAGAGAAGTTTATGAGTATTTTTACATTCAAAGTGCACTTTTGAGAAAAGTTTATTGGTATTTTTTTCACTTAATCCTTCTTTAAAAACCAATATTAAAATTATAATAATGTACCATTCTCATAAAAGTATAATGTTGTTTTATAACCGGTTGAATTATTTTTCATCCTAATGAACCCAATCAGATTATACATTTTTTCAGTCCAAAAAAGAAAAAAGATTATGTTTTTTCGTTAATAAAGGCAATCATGGTAGAAATATTGTTTGACATTGGGCATCTCTTTTAAGAGGAATTCAAACATTGATACATTTAGGCTAAACCCTCTATTAGTAAGATTATTCTTTTTTTTTAATGTGAAAACTGACATTTTTTTCTTCAAGATATTGGGTCTATTTGGAAACACAATAGAGAAGTACTTTTACGTAAGTTGAGGTAAATATATGGAGGAGATTATATCGTTTTATAAAAAATACTGTTAAACATACTTATGGGGAGTAAATAAGCTAAAGATCAAATCATGGTTGGCACATTGTGACAAAAACAAGTGTTTGGCAAATTATATAGAATAAGCCCGGCCCAATAGAAAAGGCCCTATACTATGTAATGTTTTGAACGATTTAAGGTACAAATGTTTGGAGCTAAGAAGGCATTTCGTTTTTGTTTGGCCCTTTGCTTTGTTTTATTCTTATATCTAATAATTTAATTTTTAATTTTGATAACTATCATTGAAATGTAATATTTAACAATTTTAGTAGGTGCCATCACAATGTAATAATGGATTGGAGCAGTTATCGAAAATAATTGAGAGAAAGTTAGCATATTTGGATAATACATTAAAAATTAAATTTACTTACTTTAATAAGAAATACATGGATGATGGACTATAATAATTGGTAGTATACTACTTCAGGTCTAATTAAAAGTAACTTTGATAAAGACATTTTTTTCATAGATATATGGGTATAATTTAATATTAGGTGGGATACATATTAATTTTTCTTTAACAAAAATACATTTCGTTCGAATTCCTGCCCGGACAGACACCCACATGTCGTTCCCCATAATGCCTCGGACATGATTACTTCCAATAATAGGATATATGCACTTAGCAAAAAAACTGTGTCATGAAATAAACTTCTAAAGTTGGGGAATCGTTATATGGAACCCGCAAATTCCTTTCCTGAGGAGTCGGGGAGAATATTCACCTTCATTTCACATATCTGGACCTCAATGCCAAGAAAAACTTGTGTGAAATTAAAGAACATGATGAAGAGTTGGTGGAATTGATTTGAGAGAGAGAGAGAGAGAGGCTTAGCTTGAAGAAGTTGTGTTTGTGCGTGTGATTACTAATCCTGTGTTAGGGTAAACCTGGAGAGTCCAACTTTATGGCCAATGGTTTTGATGTCCTCTTGGACTTGAGCTCTGAAGTCACTGTAACTAAAGGCCTTGTACTTGGAGCTCTCTATCACAAACTCTTCCTCTGGGAACACAAAGTAACACACTGAGATCCTTTCCTTCTCTTGGCTTATCCTCACTCTGTGCACTGCACTCTTGTATCTGTCATCACTTATGGCCTACACACACATCAAAAGTATTAAAATACCGCAGAGAGAGAGAGAGATGACATAACTACTGGGTACTTTATTCTACAATAAGAGATGACTACTTTGTGATATACTTGTATTGTCCAGTCAAACAACCAACAGAACCACACTCTTCTGTTATTAGTGGCTTCACTCACACACACACACACAAAGAAATGCCCTTCCTTCATTTTTTTTCACAAGTAATTTACAAACCCACATGCATTTTAACAACCAACAATAGTATAATAATAAGTGCCTATATGAAAATCCACTGCAACAGTTGTATACAAAAATTTACAATCATTCGTAGGTAAATTTAGAAATGCATACACACATTTTAACAATTAGTTATAGCGAAATAACACATGCTTATATGAAAGAAGGGCATTTTGATCATATTTCAATTCAGTTCTTTACTACTGCAATATAATTTCATCCTATTTTGGTCTCTTTAGTGGGGAGTTTATTGAGATTCTTCCTAAAGAAAATTGCAGGAACAGATACTCCTTCAAGTTCTAACCAAGTTATTACTTTTTCCCATGAATCAACCAGTATGAAGCACCTTTTCTGATATATGCAGGAATGCTGACCCACATTGAGGGCACCTCTCTCCTAAACTTATAATGGCTTTTATAAGCTACACTCTCTATGTGTGTGTATGAAATTTTAATTCACCTTTTCCATTTTTACATGTCTATGCATGTATAGTTGCAGCCTTGCATAAACAGGTGTGTGTGTGTGTGTGTGTGTGTGTGTGTGTGTGTGTGTGTGTGTGGAAGGAAGAAGAAGAACTGGGCAAAAAGAATAAAGAAGGAAGAAGGAGAAGAACGACCTGCATCATGTCGCCGATGTTGACGATGAGAGTGTTGGGAATGGATTGAAGGGGAAGCCATTGATGATTGTTGAGGAGCTCAAGAGCAGAATCCTGAGTATGGTGGTTGAGAATGGAGAGCACAGAGCTATCTGTGTGAGGTTCCATTCCCCAAGAACCACTGTGAAGATTATTCTTATCATTATTATTATTAGGGATGCGTGGATAGCGATATACACGTATGTGACCTGTCTTCTCTGAAACATATTGCCTTGACTTCTCCATTAATACCTTCACATCCAACTTCTTCGCCATTGCTTTGAATAAGCTTTTGGAGATTCTTGATACGTGCTCTCCATACTCCATCACTGCCACTCTATAGTGATTCAGTCAGATATTCCATAGAGACAAAAAATAAAAAAACCTATATAGCACATTCAATTTTATTTTTTAATGTTTAAAAAAAAATTAAATCAAGCCCAGTTTAGATCAGATTCTATATTGTTGGTCCGTATTTAATCATAGCAATAAGTACAGTCGTAAATTTGTTTAGACAAACAAGTGAATAGTCTCTCCACTTGCAATAGACTAAATGGAGAGATGAGATGTAAATCATTGCACTAAATTTGATAATTCAAGATTTGATGATCTTTAAAAGTCAAAACTTCATTTGTATTAGTAAAATTCCATCTAAGCTATTTTTTTCGAGTTAAATGTAAGATTTCAATCAATTTTATCTCCCAAATGTAATTCTTATCCTAATTATTTTTATTGATTGTATATGTATTAAAGAAGAGATTTTCATCAAGGAACATGCACAATGCAAAATGATTGAAGATGATAATTTAAAAAAAAATAACACACATCCATTCTAAATAGCCAGCTCAATCAATTTTTTTAATATTTAAAAATTAATTATCTAACTCATATATTAAAAAAGACATCTGTGATGGATTGGTTCACCATTGGGCAAACCAATGCATGGACCAAATCATAAATAGGAGACATTAGAATCCCAAATGGGGTTTACTCATTCTCTTATCAGTACCTAATCAACTGACCAATCCAATTCCATTTGATGAAAGTCCACTTCAACGGGTTGGAATGTGACAGTGAGAATTTTCCTCATGCCTCAGATCAAACTTGATACTAGCTACCTATTAGTAAGTATTTGGATTAGCTTATTTTAAGTTATTTTATGGAGTTCCAGAAAAGTATGTGAAAGAAGTTTTATCTAAATTAATATAAACTTATGACGGTGCTTTTTTAACTGCTTTTGGAGGTTTCCCGAACAATCACTTAGGGCCCATTCATTTAGCAAGGCCAATGAGAGGGAATGAACAAACCATTATTAAGAGACAAAAGACAACATTTAATACCATCCACAACCACCTTCATTTCAAATGCTACCTCCAGTCTAAACTCTTTTAGTGAAAGAGCCGATTGATTTTTTTGAGAAAATTTAAAAAGATTAAAAAAATTACTTAATTATGATGTATATTTTGATGCACTCATATCTATCATTAGATTATATATCAATTTATAAGTCAAACAAATTGATTTACAAAAAATGATAAATACATCCGCTAATTAACCTCATTAATTTTCCCAAAAGAAGTTTATTACCTCTTATATTAAGGACTAAGGATAGCATAAGGTTTTACCTCAAGTTCTAGATATATGACCTAAACAAAAAATCAACTTTGACAAACCTTCAATTATATACATAATAATTTACTACCTATGGTTCTTAATATAAGAACTAGTTGATTTTTTTTGGAGATTAAGAGAGCTAATTAATTAATGAACTTATCGTTTTTCTCCCTAATAATTTACATAATTTATAAACTAATATAGAATCTAATGAAATACATAAGTATTTCAAAATGTACTTTAACATTAAGTAATTTATTTAATCTTTTTAACCACCTTAAAAAACCAACTAACTTGCATATCAATGACGGGAAATAGGAGGATCTTAGTAGTACACAAACTGAACTATCATACAACTATGCTTCGATTCAGAAGTTTGTTTTATTCAAGTCCGAATTAATCAAGATATATGATCTTTGTTATACCATTTCCAGTCCTCAATATAATTCCTAATTAATTTTTTAGATGAAATTAAGAAAGTTAAATAAATTTATATTTATATAACATTTTTTAAAACTTGATTTATAAAATAATATATGAACTAACAATCCATATAAATATTTTTTAACATATATAATCTAAAGTAATTTATTTACCTTTCTTAATCTCCTAAAAAATCAACTAAAATTTATATCATGGACGGAATATAGTAGTAATTTATTGGGAGAATTAACCAGAGGTTCCAAGTAAAGGAATGTACTACAAAATAGTTTCAAGAGGTTGTTAATGATAAGTCGAGAAGAACAATTTACAAGTGAAGCAGCTATCATTAACAACCTCTTGGGACCATTTTGTAACGCATTCCCTTACTTGAAACCTTTGGGTAATTCTCCCTAATTTATTTCTGTTTGTATAATGGGTTGATCATTATGAAGGAATCTGTACGGGACAATGATATGTATATTGTCGATCAAATCTAATTTTATTATTGTTATTAGAAGGAAAAATTAATCTAATTTTATACTGAATTTTAGTAAACCATTCTTAAATAAAAACATGCAGAGATCCGATTTAAAATAGAGTGCAAGGATAAAGACTTTCTAAAAAGGAAAAAATTATATAGGAACATGATCATCTAAAACCATAAAGACTAATAAAAAAAATTATAAGAACCTCCTTAAAATAAGGTGAAACTATAGGACCTCTAATTTCTTTTCCCACTAAATGAGTTAAACCCAAAACCCAATATTGGCCTAGTTCGTATAGAATTCAGAAAAATTATCATTGTGCCCCCATTCACAAGGTAAATGTCCCTATCTCATAAAGCCATATCATTATGAAGCCATATCGTGATGCCTTGTGGACCCCCGGACAAAAAAGATGTTGTCCTAAAAGATCTTTTAAAAGTTACGAGTGAAAATCGTGTTGATTTTTTTAAATCCGACACTTATTACCAGAGATAATTGAAAATTAGATTTAATCTTAAATATAAAGGAGATTTATTGTAAGGTCCCGTACTAACAAATTATTTATTGTAAGGTTCTAGAGGTTATTAATGGTAACTGCTCCACTTGTCAATGGTGCTCATTGGCTTGTTATTGACGACCTCTTGAGAGCTTTTCATAAGACTTGATCCTAAATCTCCCTAAATATATAACTTTACCAGCTTTGACTTTCATATTTAACCATTTTTTACAAATTACCTCCATTGACGACCATATCCACTTTTCATCTTGACCATTCTTTTCTGTACACGTATTTTTGAAATATCAAGTAAATTAATTAATTTAATTGAAAATTTTTAATTTCTCTGAAAAAAAGTTAATTGGCTCCTAAAATATTGACGGGAGGTAATATTAAAAATTTGTTTATTTTACTAAACTTTTCATTCAAAACAAAAATCTTCATTCCTTTCGTTCTTTAATGAAAATCTATATAATTACCATATATGAGAAAATTTGCATGTGTCTCACCCTCACGGTGGAGTATAGGACTGAGTTTTGGAATTGGGGGAGTTCATAGCTAATGGTTAAATGGTGTAATCCAAACACATATGCATCACATAATTTTGGTGTGATATCCTTTTAATTAAACTAAAAAATACCCATGAGTTTTTTTTAATCAAAAGCATGCAACATTATATTTTTAGAATATTAAAAAATACCTCTGAATATTTAAAATTAAAGTAAAAATGATATAACCGTAGAATATAACTTAACAGTATTACTTTTTGAAATATGATTCACACTAATTTTAGATATGCATATATAACAGTAGTAGCATAATGGAAAACACTGGAGTCACCAAAAGAGACTCCAAATAAATGAGGGGCAGCCAATAATGAGTTTACTCATTACATTTTAATTATTAATTTTTTCTAAGAAATTACTAAAATTTCATACATTTTTCAAAGAATTAATCTTCAATTTTGCCTTAAAAGTTTTCAAACAAAAGCTATATGTGTGCTGATATTTTAACCAGCCAGATTTTTTATATATTTTTCTTACACATAATTTTTTCAACTTGAATATAAATATATTTTTCTTTTTTTAATACCTCAAATAAAAACAAATTTAATACATAAAATACACCCTACCTTAAACATAAAACATTTAATTCAAATTACAAATAATGCAACTTAAACATGTATAATAAATTTAATAAGATTAAATTTAAACATTACAATTCAAACTAAATATATATCACAAATTAAACTATTAACCACAATCCATTATTAATTGAGTTTACGGTGTTATAATTATTTTTTTGTGGGTTGTTGGGTTGGGCCGTGGCTCTAGGTTAGACCATCCACAAAGTTGTATTTTATATACATATAATTAGAGAAAGTATTGAGGACCAAATCATGTCCGTTGGTTAAGTTTTTTCCAAGGATGGTGAATAGTAGCATCTTCCAAGATCTTATCCACAATTCAATTTAAATATAAAAAATAAAAGAATATAATTTCCTGCGAGTTGCCTCATTTTTTAATATCATTAAATTAATACTCCGTTATAAATAAATAAATTATATATTATCTTAACTTTGACGTACTTAGTTGTTACCTGAAGGACTGAAGCAGAGGAATCTGAGGATGAAATTCTGAGAGTTGACTTAAAGGAAGATTGAATCCTTCAACCAAATTCATCTTCCCATTTCCGCCGGATAGGGCGGTGCCCGACGGAGTTAGGGCGGGTGTCCCCCAAAAATAGCTCACCGGACTTCCCTCACACGACGCCTTTCTAGCCTCAAACGACATGGAGAACAGTAGTTTCGTTAGGTCTTCAAGCTCCACCATTAGAGCCGCCGGAACTCCGTGGTTTACCAGCCGGAATGCTCCCCACTCCCTGCACGCCTTGTCTAGCTTCCTCAATACCTCGTCGTTGTTGTTCTCACCGTCGACAACGTCGCTCAGGCAATGAAGATCGATCACCGGAATCGGAGCTGGATCTGACTTTGTAACTGATTCAGGAGGCACCTGATGATGCTCGCGGTGGAGGCCACCTTCTTCGTCATCGCCGCCGAGGCGGCGGAGAAGCGGCGGATAAGAAGAGTCCCAGTGGCTCATTCCGGTGAGAGTGAGGCAGAGTAAGAGGTCCAAGGTGATTTTGCAGGAGGCGTCAAAGAAAAGGACGAGTGTGTTTTTTATAGGGGGGTGTGAGGAGGGGACGAAGGGGGTGAGGCAGAGTGATACGTGTCGTGTGGGGTCACATGCCATGTCAGAGGAGGATGGCCCACACCCACCCCCAACGAAAAGTGTGAGGGTGTGGGGCCCATGGATATAGCGCATAGTGGGCCCAGAGGGGATTGTGTGGAACAGTGGAAGGTTTGTTTGCCTAAATCCTGAACGACAGCTCAAAGATGTGTAAAGTAATAATGGCCAGCCCAAGTGCCCACCGCCTTGCTTTTCTTTGTTTCCCCCCTCTCAATTAGCAAGGCAAATACATTTTGAAAGAATCCCAGTAAATGGATTAGTTTAGAAACGACGTAAAGTAGTGCTTTTATGTAAATTGAGGTAAATATGTGAAGAAAGTTATCTCGTTTTACAAAAAAACAATATTGAATATGTTCTTTGTATCTAAATGCTTTGCCAAACAAGCTGATTGAGCTTTAAAATAATAGGAGGATAAATAAAAATTTTGGTTTTCCATAATCTCAAGTTAAAGCGTTGAACTAAATAAAGATTTCAAAATATTAGTGAAAAATAAAATTACCCATAAATATTGAGGAAGAATGACGTTGAAAAAATTTTTATCAGGATGAAGTAATCCTCATCCGAAATAAGAATACGGTTCATTCTGACGAAGAGTGTTATCCATGTTAAATTTACTTTTTAATTAATCAAATATGCTGATATGATAAGTCCATATGTCATCCACTTTATTTTTTCAAGTTAAATTTATAAATAAGGAATTTTTTTTAAAATGCTACCTATATCTATGTTATGGGATACAATGACAGAGGGTTTCTAGTAGTATTGTTATCTGTAATATTTGATTAAGTAATAGTCGAATTTAACATGAATAATATGAATAACAGCTATAGTGACATTGTTACGATATGAAAACTTATAAGACAATATTGAAGTCAAAAAAATTTATAGGACAACGTTGCTTATGAGTGAAAATTTTTAGGATAAATTTATACTTGAACAAAAATAACGTGAATCTATCTAGTCAGCATATTTGGTTAACTAATGGTTAAACTTAATCTATATAACAGTTAGGCAATATTGCTCCTCAAACAGCTTACGAGGTAACATTGTTTCGAAACCAAAACTTTTGGAGTAGATTTAAACCTAGTATAGTCCTTGTAATTGTAATTTGGTTTTTTCTGTTTGTTATGCAACATAAGAAGTGGCAACAAAATGCTTTTGATAATGAAGGGTCAAGTAATGACAAATGTCTGCCATTAAGGGCTTTGGAATTTCCTCCGGCACCCCTTTTGTTGCACATTCTCAATTGCATTCCAACTTATCAAACAATAATTTGAATCTGCCTCTCAAAATCTTTGATAATAATGCCTTTGATTGCTATATGCCAATACGTGGTGGGGAATAACATTGGTACCAAATATTCCCTTTGATGTTAAATATAAAAATCAATAGAGTGATTTGTTTTTATTCTAATTTTATAATTTTGTTTTCTTACACTTTTTTATTGATTACATATATTAAATTATGTTTAGGTGAGATGAACAAAAACATTTTTAAGGATAATTCATGGTTTTACGAAAATATATTTAAATACCCATTAAAATAGGAAAAAAAAGTGATTATCTTAACCAAAAAAATGGATTCATGAAGTAAAATCATGGTTTTTGAGAAGGAGGTTTTTTTTTTCAATTTTTGGGGAAGAGGAAAATTAATAAAAAAAATATGCTCACCGTCTTTCCTTCCAGTTTATACTCATCTGTCTTCTTCTTGATATGGGACTTTCAATTTTCTGAAGTATATTTAATCATATATTTATAATTACTTTAAATAAAAATATAAATTAAGATTTGTTATTTAAGTAACTATCACGTTTACTTGTCCCATCTTTAGTAATTTAATAACAATTATTTAAACACTTCCATTTTTTAAAAAATCGTTTTTTTTTAAAAATCGTTTTTGATAATATAATCTAATCTCTAAAATGGCTTTTATTGCTATTCTCTAGAAGCAATGATTCTTCAAAAGTTAACACTTACTTTTTAAAAAACCGAAGTAGCTTCCAATGCAAATCAGTAATGTATTATAGGAGAACCAAATTTATCTTTGCATAAATAATTAATTTAACCATTTTTAATTATGGGAAAATTAATGGTATAGCTCTTGACGTTTAAGACAGAGGAAGCATTTAACTTTGCAGAGCAGTACTTAATAGCACTGTTTAATAGTGTTTTTCCGTAAAACGAGATAATCTCCTTCACATATTTACCTTGTAAATGGTAAAATCACTTCTCCTTCGCATTCCTGAACGGGTCCACTAAATCTTCAATTGCTTTGAATATTTCTGTGCTTTGAGCAACAATGAGCATCTTGCTAGTTCCTTTTGACTACCCATGACCGATTTTATTCTTTTTTTGTTATATAAAATTTTAAATGAAAAATAGTATCTGATTCAAATTCTTCCTGTCGGAGATGGCTTTCTATGTTTTTCTATAATTATTTAATATTAGATAATATAAAGTCATGTTTGAATATTACTTAATTTAAACTCAATCATTGTTTGTAAGATAAAGTTTTTTATGGCAATTAGTAAGATAGAACTATTTATTATGTTTATCATTATCATAATAAGAGAATATATATTTTTCTACAATTATATTATTTGTAAATGGTTGTTTGACATTCTTTTTTGCCTAAAGAAATATTTTTTAAAGAACACAATAGTTGATATAACATGTTCTTTATTTATATGTTATTGATTTTGTTTCAAAGATAGTTTATAAAAATTAAATTCTACATAATTAGAATGGATTAAAGATATTTTCATTAAATGTTTTCAGAGAGATTTGATTTAGCTAAAGTATCAATAATAGTTGAATCAAACCAAACTAAAAATATTATCAATTTAGTTCAATTTTATGTTCACTTTTTGAAATAATTAACGGTATTCATAATTTTGATTTTTGAATATTATCAATTATATTTTAAATATATTATGAGGAATTAAAATGTTTTTGAGATTTTTTTAAGTTTGCAAAAGAAAGATTTTTTTTTTTTGCCAAAATACAAAAGAAAGATATTTCTATGTGAAAATGACTTTTGGCATGATAATATTATTGATATTTGTTCTTATCTCAAAAGACATTCTTCATGTGCAATCCAACACATTCTTTGTTTTTAACGAAAAAGTTTGTGCCTATTGATTCTCAAGAACTCTTCAGGTCTTGAAAAGCCTCATAATTTTTTGTTTAAAAAATATTATAATGATATTTGAAGATTATAGGAAAAATATCATTTACAGCAGGAAATTTGTTGCTAAATGTTTATTTTTCATCGCTAAATAGAAATTTTCTGATAAAAAATAACCATTTAACGATAGATTTTTCTGTCGCTAAATAATATTTTTCTGGTAGTGAGATTCAGAAATCAATCTTGAATTCAAATCCATGCTCTTATAGTATATTAGATTGATAATTTACTAAATAAATTATAAGAACGGAACAGTATAAATTTGGTGATGAAATGTTCTTTATACAATTGAGTAAAAAAAATAAAATATTATTAAATAATAATAACATAAAAATTATTAATATTACATATTTTATTTTTAATACAGTAACAAGTCTTTTCCAACAAATTAATTCTCACATCTCATCATCTTTTAATTGTACTCATAACCACGACATAACAAATGAGTCATGAATCCAATTAAATCTCAAATGGATATTTGTATGTTATTTTGTCTCGCAAAATTTAAGTGACTTTTGAGAACGTCCCGGAGCCTTCCACGAGTCTTAAATGAAATTAACAAAAAATATATTTTTTATATCTTTTCAAATAAATTAGCCTTATATAATAAAATTTTCAATTTGAGACATAAATGTTATCAATTAATTAAATGTTTTATCTGTTTTTTATAAATAGAATAAGTAATTGTTAAAAAAACGTGGAGACAATAAATAGAATGATTTATTCGTTCCCCAAAGTGATGATTGTAATATAATCAGTTCAAATGACTGTATGTAGTATTGTTTTGTCTAAAAATAAGGATAAAAAATTAAAATTAAATATGCTTAAAAAATAAATTGTCCGAAAATCCTATTCGAAAAATACAGGAGCTAGCTATAGGGTCCTTTTTAGTATTAAATATAATATCTAAAAATCTATAATTTTTTTCTCAATCACTAATTGCATATATTAAGAGGATTTTCATCAATCTAAAAAAAATATAACTTAACTAATAACCTTAATATATAAATTAGTAACAGTTTTTATATCAAGAATGAGGTATGTACGGAAAAGAGAAATGCACCGTATGATAATGGTTTTATTTCATTATATTTCTCGTGTACATACTTCATCAATCATATTTTATGTTGTTACCTTGTTTTTACATGTGTTATTGTACTTCATTTCATGATAAATATAACATAAAAGTCATTTCTAATTAATTTAAAAGTATTAATAAAAAATAACGAAAAAATTAAATCTGCCATAAAATTCAAATGATTTATATATAAAGGTGAAGATGTAAAGTTGCCTCAAAAGTTTCGCTCATAAGCAATTAGGGGTGAGCAAAAAAGCCCGCCCCGCACCTGTAACCTGATTTAAAATGCCCGTTTAACTCCGTCCGTTTTAGACCCGTGATAGGCGGGTCTAAAACGAGCGGGGTTACCATTTCACGGGCGCGGTACGGGTTCATCCACGGGGTGCCCGCTCCAACCCGTTTACCCTTTTTACTTAAAATAAAATTCCACAAGAGCTCAGATCAGAACCCATATACAAAGCCCAAAAATTTGCATCATGGTCATATTGCCACTTGCCAGATCCCAGATGCTAGTCCAGGCCCAACTGTCCATCTAGATACATAGCCTGTTTGCATCGTCTGATTTGTCTCATCGCTACTTCGCCACTCCAGATCCAGAGAGCGTGACTTTCTTCAACTCGCGATTAGTGTCCCCTTCAGTCGTCGCTCGTGTCGTGCCCTAGTTCAACTCACCAGTCGCCATCCTCCAATCGTCGCCCGTTGATCCTCCTCAGCTCGTTGTATTCGCCGTAACCTTGCTGCTCGCTTCGTTCACCAGATTCACCGTCGCAAGTTGTACCTCACCAGTTGATGTCCTCCTTCTCAGATACGTCCACCAGATTCGCCGTCACAAGTTGCAGATTCGCCATCGCTAGTTACAGATTCGCCAGTCGATGTCTTCCTTCGCAGATATCATGACTTCAATCGCAGGTCATAGGTCTGGGCTGCAGCTTCGATCAAGGCCTGGATTGGAGCTTCTTGACGGTATTGCAGTCTCTAACCTTCCTCTCCATGCTTTGCTACTTCTTCCTCTTCTGTGGATTGCATTATCTGATTTGAGTAGTTTGAGTTCATCAGGATAAGGGTTTGTGCTGCATTAGGGATTGTGTGGGCTGATTGCGTGAGTTCATGTTGAGAAATGAGTTCATGTTTGGATTATATTCAATGTTTGCTGTTATCCTGATTGTAATCTCAGACCCAACAAAACCTATGACATATCCGCTGTGCAGGATCTTTTTTTTTACCTCCTTTGATGTCTTAAACTGTGCTTTTTGATTTTTTGGGGTGTGGGGTATCATGGGTAACCCATTACGCGTGATACCCCGCCAGTTTAGACCCGTATCTGTGGGTACGAGCCTAAACAAGGTAGACCACGGGTACGGGGTGCCTCGTACCGGTGGTCTCCTTAACAGGCGGGACACGGGTTGCCCCCCGGGGCAGCCTCGCCCACCCGTTGCACGCCCTATGAGCAATATTTTCCCAGAAGTTTTTTTTGAAAGCGTTACTTCAAAATTTTTAAAATGAAATAACATTGCCCTTCACCACAAAAAAAAACTAACATTGACAGTAGAAAAATTTACATCGACAATTAACATTTTAAATAATAAGAGGTAGTATTACACCATTTTAAAATTTCCCAAGTGAATATATACTTTAACCCTATATATAATAGTATTATTATCCTTCTTACCAACATTGAACTCACTATCCTTATTAAATAAGGGCATATATGGATAAACATAATTTAATACTCTTTAAATCTACCAAATACCTTGGAATAAAAAAAAACTAATAACACCTTCTAAAAGGTTACATATGTATGAAACCAGAGAGAGCGTAAATACATTCTCAGATTGTTAATAAACTTGTTTGGGGAGTCCGTTTGACTCCAAAAAAACCATTTTGGGTCTGTAACCAAAAGGAGATTTTGTTTGGGAACCCATCCTAAAGCGATTTTCCACACCGGTTTATTTTTGGAGAAGCAGGCGCACGACGGATTCCCCATTCAATCATGCCGTACGCTCTCAGCTTTGCATTCCTTCCCCCTCACATGTCAGTGGCAGCCTTGCATTCGTGCCTCCGCCACAGTCTTCAAAAATCGCAGGCGACGCTCGAGGCTTGCTCCTCTTCTGCATCTCAGATTTGTCCCCGACGCTTGCAGCCACGGAAGCAACACCGAGGCAGTGGCCGGTGTTAGTGCGGTCAGGAACGAGGTCATCGGACCGCTATAGCTTAACAGTCTCGTCCGGTAAGCAGTGAGAAGAAGGGAAGATCGAGAGCTTGTAGCGGGAATCCACGTGACCGCCCACACAGATTCATTGTGCGCATTATCCACAGATCTCAGAGATGCCAATTTCATCACGTTGGAACTGAATCAGTGAGAGGTGGGGAGAGGACGACTAAACAGGTGGGGAGAGGATGACTACTGTACGAGGGCAGCTCGTGTGGGAAATCGTTAAGAAGAACAACTCTTTCTTGGTGAGGAGTTAGGTAGAGGGAATCAAAGGGTGCAGTTCAGTAAAGAGAGCAACAATGGGCTTGACGGCCTCCCCAAAAATCATTTCTTCGAGACAAATTCCTCTCACATATTTACCTCGAAATCTGTGTCTGTTCTCCCAACGAACTATTCAAACAAGCCCAATCTCTGCAACCTTAACACTTTCAAGTTCTCTGGTTTGGCGAACAAGAAAACTGTTACTATTCAGCCTAGTGGAAATGATCAAATTGTGCTGCTGCCAACAACCAAGACAAAGTGAGAACAGAGAACCCTAATCGGACAAGCAACAAATAGAGACTTTCAGAGCAAAACTTTTCATTTTTCTAATTTAATTAAAAAATAAAAAATAAAATATTGTTTGCTTGTCCAAAAATATATTTTTAAAGTATCGTTCTTTCAGAGCAACAAATAGAGAATTTCATTGCGCATTATAAAATATTATTTGCTTATACAAAAATATATTTAAAATTAATTTTGATTTATTATTGTAATTAATTTTGACAATGTACGTAATATAAATATTTTTTCGAACCTTCAATTTTATCATTTCATTTTTTTCCAATTTAATTAAAAAACTACAAAGTAATTATATGTATTAATGATAATCATTCCCCTTTAAGTAATTTTTATCTGAAAGTAACTTCTCCAAATTTCAATTCAAACATAAATACATTTTATAAAAAAGTTATTTTGGCCAACGGTTTATCTAAACGTTACTGCATTTTTACCAACGGTTTATCCAAACATAAATTTTATTCATTCTACCAAAAGTCATTTTTCCCAACGACCGTTCTTCTAATGGAGTTCCCAAACAAGCAGATTTAACATTTGGCGACTCCACCTAATGAAACAGGTCTTTGTCGTTGTTGTTGGCATAAAACTTGGGAAGTCCAACTTTTTGGCCAGTGGTTTTGATGTCATCTTCAACCTGTGCTCTGAAATCACTATAGGTGAAAGGCTTATACTTGGAGCTCTCAATCACCACTTCATCATCTGGGAACACAAAGTAACACACAGACATTCTCTCCTTCTCTCCATTTATCTTCACTCTGTGCATTGCACTCTTGTATCTCTCATCACTTATTGCCTGCTTTTAACAATTCATTTACAACTAATTAAACAAGAAGCACCATCTCATATGTCCTAAGGGTAAGGAAGAATTAGAATTATGATGGAAGGGAAAGGGAATGGAATTGGGGAAAACCATCCCATGAGAATTCTGCAACCAAACATGTTTTGATAGGAAATATGGAAGGGCATTTTCATTTCCATCCTACCAAATGGACCCTAACAGAAAGTTTATATTAAAAGCTTAGTCTTTAAATGGGAGAATTAACATTTCAATCACTTGACTTTTCACTAATCAAAATTTTTTTATAAGTAACCCTCCATAAAAGCACACTTGTACTTATAAATTACACTTTCTTGATAACATAGATACCCAAAAGATAATTACTCTAAGTTTCATTGGGCTTGTTTGTGATAATGTTTAAAAAAGCCAAACGTACATTCAACAGTATTTTTCCACAAAACGAGATAATCTCCCCCATATATTTACCTTGGTTTACGTAAAAATACTTCTCTGTCGCGTTCCCAAACGGAGGTATTGTAAGTTCAATTACTCCCTCCAATCCATTTGATAAAAAGTTTCTAAAAAGAAAATTGGGTCCTTTCTATACTGCGAGTTTGATGGTTTCCATGGGCATTTAATATGTTTTTCCCCATATGCCCATAATTAATAGAGATGGTGAGAGAGAATAGAAGTTAATATGATGTTAAGAATCAAGTGCCATTGGTAAGGTGGGAATGATAATATTAAAAATTACTCAAATTTCATGACAGGCTTAATTCTTTAACTATCCATTATAATCCTTGTTATAAGAAGCTTTTAACTAATGCTTATATACCAATAAAAACATTTAAAATCATTAAATTTGTTATAAAATTTAAGTAATTTCCAATATAACACTTATTAACTATAATAAATTCCAATAGTATATTAATTTATATCTCTCACAACCCTTATTAAATACGGGAATATATGGAAAAATATTTAATGCTTATTGAAACTATCTAAGTCAGGAATTGAAGAAACCTTATAGAAAGTTTCATATATATATATATATATATAAATAGGATCTAACGCAATATTTATTTTGGTATGTGTTGTTTAATTAAAAACATTTTAGAATTTTAGAGTATTTGGGAATGCATTTGAAGAAGGTAAAATGCAGTCTAAACCCCAAAATTCATTGTACATCAATGAGTAGTGTTTATCAACACATTTTGATGAAAATTATTTTACGCCCAAAATACATTCTAGAGCCCAAGTGTTAGAAAAAGAAAAAAACTCCTTCTGACTAGAATGCATTTCAAGTCACGATTAATACATAAAAATTTCAAATCACGACCTAAACATTCTAACTACTTTTTATCATGTTGTATTTTTTATCAAAATATAAAATAAAATACATATATGCATATATATATATTATTTAATGATATTCATTTTCTTAAGTTATTTCCACTAAAAGTTACTTGTACAATGTTTATCCAAACAAATTTTCATTTTTCAAAATACATTATAGACAAAGCTTATTTTTTAAAATACATTCTACCCAAATTCATTTTTCCAACGGTATTCTAAACGGATACTTTATAATTTAAAATGGAGGGAGTAAATGTTATTCTATACAACATGAGAATTGAAAGTGATACATTACAATCATAAGCAAATTATATTTAATGATTATTTGGTAAATAGTTATAATCACTTAAAAAAATACTTTTATGTAACATGAAATATAATTTCTCAAATATCTCAAATTATATAAAATAAGCTAATCTAAACACTCATCTACTACATGTTTAGAAATCCATTAGAAAAACGATTTTACAGATTCTAGAATAAATATATGAGATGGATTTTATATCGTACTTGTAATATGATTTAAACGGATAAACCAAAAAAGCTCATCAAAGGATAGACACAAGTAGATATGGAAACATTACGTACCTGCATGATGTCGCCAATGTTGACGGTGAGAGTATTGGGAGTGGACTGCACAGGAAGCCATTGATGATCTTTGAGGACCTCGAGGCCAGAATCTTGGGCATGGAGGCTGAGAATGGACAGCACAGAGCTGTCTGTGTGAGGTTCCATTCCCCAAGAAGAAGAACCACCATTGTTGTCGGAATTAGGGTTTCGAGGATAACGATAGAGACGTACAAACCCTGTCTTGTCTACCACGTAAGATCCTGTTGGCTTCTTCACCATGTTCACATCACTCAGCTTCTTCACCATTGCTTCAAATAAACACCTCATGATTCTTGATAGGTGCTTTCCATATTCTACCAACACATCTCTGCTAATCAAATAAATGGAATAAATATTTCTAAAGTCAGTTTCATTTTTGTGCAGTATCTTGGTTCAAAAACCTCAAATTATTATTTATTTTTGGGCTAAGTTTTTTGAATTTTCCATAAAAGTTTTTACTTAAAATTAACACCGTAAAATTTTAAAGATGTAGCAATGTTGGTCAATCTTATAAAAAAAGTTAATATTGATAATTAACCTTTTTAACGGTCAAAAAAATATTACCATATTTTAATACTTTTAGAAGAATCATTATTCGTAAAAACTTCCAAATCAAATTTACAGGTTAATCACTTGTTTTTTAGAAATATTAGATATACTGTCTTATATCTATTTTTTTATATTTTTATAATGATAAATTTAAAGCAAGTTTCATCTTTTATTCCTTTTTCTCATCATAATAATTGTTAACAATGATTAAAACATGGCATCAATGAGTGGAAAAAATGATACATAAATGAATAGTGAATTTCTACAGAAATAAAAAATTAATTAAATGGCATTTTTTAAGGTAAAACCTTTTTTATTTCTCTTACTAAATACAGTGTTCATGGATCAAGTCTGAAACCTCTTTTTTTGGGGCAATTTTGTATGTATTATTATTTTTAAATTTTTTCCTTTTACACAGTTTGAAAATAAATGGCAAGTATATCATGGAATTTTATTATTTTACAGAAACGGATGCGGCTGTCTGCTATTAAGGACACCCGTGATCTCTAAAAACTTTTTTATATTAATTTTTCAATTCGGTCCTCAGGCACAGTTAATTAATTCATCAAAATTAAACAAGTTGATTAAATAAATTATTTTTTATTATTATTATATAAAAATGTGTGTTATTTTTTATTTTTTAATACTACTAAAATGAGTGTGTTAAATGTAAGAGATAAAGAGAGGAAACACGCATACTGTGAAATTAATAAGGATAATTTAAAAACACAATTAAATGAGAGGAACAGAGAATATTCATGTCTTATATAAGGAAATGAATTATATAAAAATATTTATTAAAAATTGTACTCTCCATAAATAGTTAAATAAAGGACACTCACTCAATATAAAAAAGAAAAAAGTACATAAAAAATAAGTCTATCACCTTATAAAAAAATTCCAACTTTGACTCCATAACTTTATTGGCTCGTTTGATAGGTTGAAATTGATTTTAATGAAAATGAAGATAAAAATGTATATAAATATGAAAAAAAGGAAGAGTTAAAAAATCAATTCCATTAAATTGAATATATTCCATATGTTACATCGTGGAAATCATTTCTACCCATTTTGAATTCCATTTCCATTTCCAATTCTACCGTACCAAACATAGAAAATGAATTACATTTCCAATTTCACCATATCAAACAAGCTTGTCTTTGAAAAATTTTAATTAATCTATACAGTATTTTAAATAAATACTCTAACAAATTAAACTCCTCATATTCCCCATGTTGCAGTATATATCCCTCCCTTGTTTCTCATTATAAACAACACTTAACCGAATCAGGTAAATAATAAAGTTGGTTAATGACAATGAATATATAAAAATTGTAACATTTATCTCAAAAGATACCCTTATTAATGTATGGTGGGGGATGGAATACGAGGCATAGCAAGCAAATCAATCTTTTAAAGGATGCAACAATGAATGCATTTCAACTAAAGTGGAAAAATCACAAGAATAATTCTTCACAAACGCTGAATGTTTTTTATAAATAAAAATGTGTGCAATTTGAGAACGCGGTAGAAAAGTATTTTTACGCAAGTCGAAGTAAATATGTAGAGAAGATTATCTCATTTTGCGGAAAAATAATGTTGAACGTGCTTTTAGGGAGTAAATAAACTTTTTCAAGCAAACATAATAAGTGTTATATATGCAGCCAGAAATGCATTAAGTTAAAATTCAAAATAACTAGTTATCGGAGAGCGTTTGAACTCTCCAAATGCATGTTCAACAGTATTTTTATTTTGTAAATCGAGATAATCTCATTAATATATCTATCTCGTAAATAGGAAAATCACTTCGTTTAACACCTTACCAAACGAGGTCATTAAAGGATGAGAAGATTGGTTTTATTGTTTTAAACAAAATTATAATTTTGAAAAAATGGAAGGCTTGTGGTTGGTTACCTGAAAGACTGGAGCAGAGGAATGTGAGGGCGAAACTCGTGGAGCTGAGCTAAAGGAACATTGAAGCCTTCAAAGAAATTAATCCTGTTTGGATCTCCGGATACGCCTGTCCCGGACGCGGATAGAGCAGGGGTACCCCAGAAGTACACGACGGGGCTACCATCACAGGAGGCTTGTTTGGATTCAAAGGGCATACAAAACAGCTGTTTGGCTAGGTCATGGAGTTGGGATAACACGGTTAACGGAATCCCGTGATTGGCTAACCGGAATATCCCCCAATCCTTGCAGGCCTCGTCGAGCTTCTCCATCATTCCATTGTCTCCGTTCATTAAGCATCCGAGATCTATCACGGCGGCTCCGAATGCGAACCGGCGGTGATTGCTCCAAGGTCTCGTTCCTCCTCATGGTGACGGCAGCGGCCGTCGGAGTGGTGGCTCATTAGGAAGCGGAACGCCGGAGGGTACGAGTCCAAGTTGGTCATTTCCAGTGTGTGGGGGCGCGCGCGCGAGAGACAAAGAGGGAGAGATGTGCTTTCAAGAGTTTAGAGGTATTATTTTATAGTGGAGGGTTGAGGAAGAAATAGTCTATCTCAAGATATCCGCGGGAAGGAATGGTTTATGGATTCTGAGAACAGTTTATAAATTTTAAAAAAAAATTTATAAATTTTAAGGTAGTTTTTATGAATTTTAAAATGATTTTTACGTATTTCATAATGATTTTATATTGACTTTTATGCATATTTGAAAATAAGGAATTAACAAATAAGTGCAGTTATTCTGTGTGGATCGGTGCATTGAACCAATATCATGTATTAGCATGGTTCATGAACTCGGACCGGACCGGTCGAGTCAAACCAGAAACCGGTGACTTGGCCGGAAATCCAGTCCGAGTTGGAGGTTGAACCGGGGTTATGGCAACTCGGTCTAACTCGGACCAACTCGCCATAAACCGGTCGTAACCCGGTCAACCCGCCGAGTTGGGGGGTCGACCGAGTTACGTAAAAAATCAAAAGGGGGTTTCCATCGTCGACGATGACGTTGCTTTTGCCTCTGTTTCAAGCCGGTCTTCTTCATCGACAACGATGACGCTACTTCTTTTGAGCCAACATCGTTCTCCACCATTTTGTCGTCGACGCTCATGACCAGGGAAGGAACTGACGGTTGGCGTTGCTCCTCCAGGAAGAAAGGCAACCATGATGATCATACCTGTTTCTCTCCGCGCCGGTAGTTGGGTAGGCAGAAAGGAGTGGATTGTGGAGAGATCTGAGGTGATGTGCATGTATGTAGGTAGAGAGAGGGGGCAAGGGATTGCTGGATAGAGTTAAGGCAGTGGCAGCAACACATCACACGGGTATGTCAACAGCTGGACGGCATCCGATTAAGAGAAAATTAAAATATCTGAACTTGCAGACGCTAACTCAGGTTCTAAAGAAAAGGCACAGCTGTGATATGATTTGAAAGAGTAGAGCACGCATAGGTGGTCTGCGTGGCAGCCATATGAGCTCTGTGTGACAGCTTTAGGATGGTATAAGAGATATAAACAGTATAATGGATGGTGGACCTTTCATTTACCCACGGTGTAATGGATTGTACAAGAGATATAACTGGCAAAAAAAAAGTACAAGAGATATAAATAAGTCAACAGCTTTACATGATGAAGCACGTTGCTTGATGAAAAGTTTTTTGTTTTTTTATGCTTCCACTGCATTCCTTCACTCCTACAATTCTACTCCCCTCTGAATCCCTCAATTTGAACTTAGAAGAGTTGGAGGTTTATGATATAATGTAAACTTGTGATAAATTTTATTTTTTAATTTTTTTTATTTCTACCGGTTTAACCCCCGGTTTGACTCCGGTCTGACCCATTAACCCTTAACCCACTGCTTTATTCGGTTTAGTCACCGGTCCGGTTTCCTATACCTTGTGTATTAGGCTTCTTGATGGATGCAGGCCTGATTCGGATCAAAGTAAAGAAAGTATAAATAAATCATGTTAGAATAGTAAGTACATGTTGGAAAACTTTTAAGACGAGGAAATGTGATTTTTTTAAAGATTATATTATTACAAAATAACGAATTAATTTGAAGGGTATGTAGAAAGTTGTAATTTTAAAGCCATATATTTCTATATGTCTATAATTTTTAATGAGAAAAATCATTTTAAATAATTATTAATTATTTAATTATGTTGATTTATTAACAAACTGATTAGATTTATAGGTCTAAGTGTCTAACATATGTTTATGACTTTTAATTAAAGATGCATTACTTTAAAAGGTAATATTTCAAGATATTTTTTCACACTCCATAAATACCTTCTCATTACTCCATTGGGGAACACACAACAAGATTAAATTTATTCTCTTTCTCTTTGCTTGCACTTATAGATAAAACAAAAATTACCATTTTGTAAAAGCACTTGTTGTCTTAGTTTAAGTATTGAGAGTGCAATCCATCTTTAAAGTTTTTTATTTTATCTTATAGTAAATTCATCGGTTAGCCCAAATTGTATCATATAATTTAGAAATAG